>JBBPMS010000376.1:0-18166 GCA_038090435.1 Phylloporus scabripes | reverse complement strand
ATAGTATTCAAATACATTCAAGGCTGTGGTTGGCTATTATTGCTATTATCCAATCATATCCTCCCCATTTGAGTCATAGTAAGTCAGAGATAAGGAGGCTATGCTCACCAGTGCATGGCTAAGCTCCGAGGCTATGCCCCATTGCCTTATCACTGCCTATGGATCTTATCTAGTTATGTTCCACTGCCTCTGGATCTCAACCTCACCTGATACATGCCTTTTGCTATGCATGGCAATGCTAGGCTATGCACAATACCTGTGCATACTGCCTTACAGAGAATCACATGGACTCTTATTTACCATATATAGACATTTATTGGTAGATTTGGTACAAACATGTACAAACCCTAGAGTAGTATATAAAGGCCCAAGAGCTGACCAGAGAACTCTAGTCAAGTTCTCTTGGTGTTTTCCCTTGAGCACTCCACTCAGCCCCTCTACCGTTATGCCTAGTGCTTGCGGACTGAGCAGTAACTCTTTTTCTCTCTCTCTACTGAAGTGACTTAAGACTACTATGCCCCTCCAGGCTAGTATTTAAGGGTTGTTTCATTAGAACTTGACTATCATCTGTCCCAGACAACGGTCCTCAGCGATGCCCAAACATGAAGAGCTTCTAGGAAGACTCAGTGTATATAAGAAAGAAGAAGAATAGTTAGAAGGATTAGAAAGGAGGCTATTAGCTCTCCACTCCCCATCACCTTTGGCAAGCGATCTTATCCTTGTAAGCCCGGAGGTATGGAATACAGAGTTAATAGATCTGTTAGTCCTATTCTACATCACGAGGGACTTACTCTCAGAGGAGTATTGGGAAGGCATTGAGAGACGAGAAAAGACGCCTGAAGTAAAGAAGAAGGAAGAGTTACTTCCACCAAGGATCCTCTTCAGAGATCTCAAGTACAAAAAAGAGGAGTCCTTATAGGACTACCATTTTGTTACCCCTACCCCTATTGCGCCACCTCCACTGGAGCCAGTAGGAATTCAAAGACAGGTGTATTGCCACCATAAACAAAGGAAAGTCTATGAGAGGAACACAGAAAGGGCTCCCCCAGACATAAAAAGATCCTATTTGAGATCGAAGAAGTATCTTGCTTCACAGAAAAAATACCCTTTTGTATGAGTCTCTTTTTTCAGGTTTTTTATACACTCATCTTCGTATTCCTATTCACCTGGGTGATTCCAAGACAGTAATCGTTTGAGTTCAAAGCAAGCTACAAGAACAAGACTTTCAGTCTTTTACTTGAGTGTGAGAAAAAGTCTATTGGTTGAAAAGATCCTAATTCTGGCTGGGATGACAAGGAAGAACTAACCTCTTGGGTTGATTGGCTGAAGGAAAGACTTTCCATTGAACAGATTCAGGAAGTCACTGCCTGCCTCTTCTCATTCCATTTAACAGAGCAAATCCACAAAGCATAGGTAGAGGCAGCTTTGCAAGCCATGACTCTCATTGACCATATTCCAGTCAACGACATTTTCCCAGTTCTTGCAGCAGCCGCTTGGGCCAACGATAACTCGGAAGAGTTGTAAGCAATAGCAGCCAACATCTCCTAGGCTAAATGGGCACAACTACTAGAGGCATGCAACAACCTAAACGCGGTTGTTACACAACAAGGTCAGATGATAGTGGACTTGGGGTTATAAAGAGATCAGTTGGCAGAAGTGCTGAAACGCACCAATGATCAATTACAAGAAAACACTGAAAAAACAGAGGAAGCGGACCAACGTATGCACGAGCTGCTCAGATTGCATCAATGGGCAGGCACTACGCTAGACTCAGGACGATCAGAAATATCCAGGACGTCCAAAGTAGAGATTTTCACAGATCTTGGGAGTTATGATGGATCTTCCACCAAATTCAAAGATTGGTGGATCAAAATCCAATCCTGGCTAGACTGCAATCCCAAGCAGTTTGCCAAGTATGTTGAAGATCCACTAGCTAACGATGGGTCAAAAGTTTGAATACCAGAACCCAAATCACAGGCATATGCTATTTTTTCCAGATTGAAAGGCCACAAGGGTTTTTTCTTTGCTAAATGCAAGCTACACAAACTTGCTAATGGTACTTCCACGCTGACAACATGGTTTGCCATCCAAGCAGAAATTGTTGGACTCTTCCACCCAGTGCATCAGAAAGATTAGACGAAGAAGCAGCTCAACACATTCAAGTAACATGGATTATCCATTAATGAATACATTAGCCAATGGCTTTCACTTTACACTAAAGCTGATATCGGCAAGGAGATAGGTATTTGAAACCTTGAGAATGGAGTCAATGACAACATCTGAGAGGAGTTGTTCAAAGGAAGACAAAAGAATATGGTTAATAAAATCCTAGTGGAGATTCAGATGATCGGTTGACAGGTTGAATTGTATAAAATGTTTAAGAAAAAAGATGCATTCAAAAGGAAGTGGACTCCTCGACATGAAGTATGTGCCACAGGACCCTCTCAGGGCAAGCAGCAATATTTCAATTGCAACAGCAAAGAGCATATTGCTTGATTTTGTCCCAAACCAAAAGTATTATGCTTGGAATGCAAGTTCCTCGGAGGGAATCATAAGAAGACTTGTAGCAAGGCCAAAAGGGCTCAAGCTACCACTACTGCAGAAGATTCAAACAAAAGATCACTTCGTGCTGTCCAAGGCATGGACTTTGAAGGAATGAAGGCTTACTTCTATGATCTCAAGGATACAGAGTCAGGAAAAGAGCAAGCAGATTGAAGGATCAGGGTCTTCAATCTGCTAATGAACTAACTAGCACAGATGATGTATTAGGTATATGGTTGGGGGCATCTTCGAAAGAAGTGTGGCCAAAACCTCAATCGGTGCTTAATTCCCCTTTGAATAAACAATCAAAAATCCCTGAAGAGACAATTGGTACGAGCCAATTTCAAGTGAAACTAACAACATCTATAGGAAAGATTCCCACACAGGAATTAGCAAGGGCAGCAGGATATGATTTATATGCTGCAGAAGAAATTAATATCCCATCACAAGATAAAGGACTGATTGATATTAGGATAGTCATTGTGCTACCACCATCTACCTATGGACGCATTGCACCATGAAATGAATTAGCTAACAAGCACATGATCGATGTCAGAGCAGGAGTCATCGATGAAGATTATCACAGATCTATCAAAAAGTGTTATTATTTAACCATGGACCAGAGGTCTTCCATGTAAATGTTGGAGATAGGATTGCACAACTCATCATTGAGCATATCCTCACCCCTTAAGTACAGCTGGTAACCATGCTTAAAGGAATCATTAGGGGGAACCAGGAATTTGGCTCCACCGATATAGTAATTCCACATTTTGTCAGATCCTCATCGATTGAGTGAGAAGTATTGCTAGATCTTCAAGTGATAGACAAACAAACAAGCCTACCAATCCAAGCATTATTGGAGAGTGGAGCGAATGAAGTCTTTATTGATGAAGAATGGTGCAAGCAACATCAGATCCCACTATGTCAGCTTAAACAGATGTATGCAGTCTATAATGTAGATGGAACATGAAACAGGAATGGAGACATAACATATGCGGCAGACCTCATACTTGATTATCAAGGATATTATGAGGAAGTGACCACAGAAGTTACCAATCTAGGGAAAAATCAAATAATATTAGGATACACCTGGCTGAAGAAGCACAACCCCACCATTGACTAGAAGTCAGGAGATGTACAAATGATGGAATGCCCCGAGTCATGCCAGAAACTCAAAAAAAGAGTAGTGATCGAGGAAAAAGAAGAAGAGGATAGCATCCCCAAACTTACAGATATGGAAGACAATGATAATGAAGATGAAGACGAATATTCAGAGTTCATCAGAGCATCTGAGAAACCCAAGGTTACTCAGACCCCTGAAGAACTAGTGCCTTTGCAGTTCCATGAATACCTGAAAACATTCACATCTAAGGATTTGAAGCGAATGCCACTCTGCAAACCTTGGGATCATGTCATCAATTTAAAGAAGACTTTTAAGCCTAAAAAAGGACATCTTATCCCACTATTGCCCAACAAACAGGAAAAAGTATCAGCATACCTAGATGAATAGTTGAGAAAGGGGTATATTTAACTCTCCAAATCACCTCAAACATCAGCTATATTCTTTATCCCTAAAAAGGAAGGAAAGAAATGGATGGTCACCGATTATTGATACCTCAACAAACACACCGTTAAGAACAACTACCCCTTACCATTGATATTGCAGTTGGTAGACCAACTCAAGGAAGCCAAGTTGTTTACCAAGATGGATTTATGTACGGGATACAACAATGTATGCATCAAAGAAGGAGATGAATAGAAAGCTGCATTTGTATGCTTTAAAGGGGCTTTCAAACCATTGGTCATGTTCTTCAAGTTGACCAACTCTCTGGCAATCTTCCAAACCATGATGAATGAAATCTTTGCAGATATGAGCTACTGTGTGGTCATCTACATCAATGATATTCTGGTATTTACCAAAACAGATGACTGAGTGGAACATGATGCAATTGTATTGGAAGTACTAAAATGGTTGGAAGCAAACAATCTATACCTCAGGCCTAAGAAGTGTACGTTCGGAGTAGACAAGGTGGATTTTTTAGGAATGATTGTCAGCAAGGATGGTATTCAAATGGACATGAAAAAGGTACAAGCTGTAATGCAGTGGCTAGTACTAACTATGGTAAAAGGGGTTAGAAGTTTCATGGGATTAGCAAACTTCTACAGGTGTTTTATTGAAAGCTATGTGCAGATTACCTGTCCACTCAACGACTTGACAAAGAAGAAAGTACCTTTCAAATGGGAACAGGCTCAACAACAAGCCTTTGATGCCCTAAAGGAATAATTCATGAAAGCACTCATCCTTGCATTCCCTGATGATAAGTGCCAGTTCTAATTAGAGACAGATGCATCAGACTATGCCACTAGGGCTGTGTTATCTCTGTACAAGTTGGAAACATAGAAATAGCACCCCGTTGCATTCGTATCCCATTCCATGATGCCTGAAGAATATAATTACCCTATTGCAGACAAAGAAATGCTCAGTGTTATTCACATATTAGAAGATTGGAGACATTATCTAGAAGGAGCCAAGCACAGTTTTGAGATCTGGAATGATCACACAAATCTACAATGGTTCATGAAAATCAGAACCTCTCACGCAGACAAGCCAGATGGGCATAATACCTATCCAGGTTCAACTTCAAATGGGTTCATAAGGCTAGAGCCACCATAGGCAAGGCAGATGCACTTTCATGCAGAAAGGACCATGCCATTGGTATGGACTCAGACAATCAGGGAGTAACGGTGATACCAGCAGAATGCATCCAACATATCATTGAGGTAGCAGACAATGGAGACAAAATCAGAGATAGTGTTGTGAAGCTAATGAATATCCAGTTGGAGAGTACTTTGAATGAGTGGTGCAACAGCTGGGATCTAAGGGAAAATGATGGTCTTTTATAGAGAGACAAGGCACTCTTTGTACCACAAAACAAAGAATTACGCATGGAAATCATCAGGTTACATCACAACATTCCCAGCACAGGACATATGAGCTATGACAAAATATTGGATTTGATCAGAAAACAATACTTCTGGCCAGAAATGGCTAAACAGATCAAAGAGTATGTACAGAGATGTGATCGTTGTGCATGGTTCAAGGGAAGCAATCAATGACCACCAGGAAAATTGTCACCATTAGAAATACCCACTGGACCCTAGATGGATATTACAGTGGATTTCATCACAGATCTTCCCCCATCGCAAGGATATGACACCATTCTCATAGTGGTAGACCATTTCTTGAAGGAAGTCGTGTTCATTCCATGTCATAAGACTGTGATAGCGCTACAAACAGCAATACTCTACCTAGCCAACGTCTGGATACATCATGGAATTCCTTGCAGCATCATATCTGACCACAGACCCCAATTTGCATCACACGTAATGACAGATTTATGCAAGCGACTGGAAATTAAGTCCAAATTGTCCATAGCACACCACGCTCAGATGGACAGACAAATGGAGCATGTAAATAGGGATTTACAACAATACCTATGATTGTTCACAGCAGAGAAACAAGACCAATGGGCCAACTGGTTACCCATTGTGCAATTCTCTCACAAAAATCAAATTCACTCAGCAACAAAGAAATTCCCATTCGCATTGAACCAAAGTTATCTATCATGTATGGGTATGAAGCCAGGCATCTCTAAAGCTCCTGCTGCAGATAAATTTGTGGAAGGAATGAAACTTGCACTTTAGAAGACATGTGAAATTTTAGAAAATTCCAAAAACATATGTCAAAACAAGTGGACAAGCATAGGTCAGAAGCATCACCATACTCAGTGGGCTCTAAAGTTTGGCTTGCCACTGACAATCTTCACCTTCCCCATATATCCAAGAAATTGACAAAGAAATGACTCAGACCATATGAGATAACAATGGTACTCAGTAATGTAGTTATGTTATGGCTTCCAAAGTCCATGCATATCCATCCCACGGTCAACATCACTCAGGTGAAACCCTATCAGGAAAGGTTACCAGGTCAAACGGTCACAGCACCGGAACCAGTTCATGTTACAGAAGATCGTGATGAAGAATACAAGGTGGACTATATTGTGGACTCACAGCTCAAACACAATAAGATAGAGTATTTGGTTTATTGGAAGGGCTATAACGATGACAAACAAACATGGGAGCCACTATCCAACCTGGCCCATGCCAAAGATGTCATTGCTGACTTCCATCACACACACCCATCTGCGCCATGACAGTTACGAATGGTCCAAAGTGATTTCGATTCACTTTTCTCATCCTACAAGAACTACACAACACAGACAGTACCCTTTAATTGCCTGGAAGTTGATCCTTAGAGAGGGGGTAGTGTTACAAATGCTACCCTTTTCACCATCTTATCTTATCTTTTTAAATCATGTGACATTATCAACACAGCGTATCAATGCTAAGTTTTCAATTCTCATTTCCCTTGTTGACTAATTATGATTATGTCTTCTTTCTTCAAACCTGACAGCATCAGCTGGACTTGTCATACAAGACAGTCATCAGCTGCTCCCTTCAGCCATGTGCTGCCATAGTATTCAAATACATTCAAGGCTGTGGTTGGCTATTATTGCTATTATCCAATCATATCCTCCCCATTTGAGTCATAGTAAGTCAGAGATAAGGAGGCTATGCTCACCAGTGCATGGCTAAGCTCCGAGGCTATGCCCCATTGCCTTATCACTGCCTATGGATCTTATCTAGTTATGTTCCACTGCCTCTGGATCTCAACCTCACCTGATACATGCCTTTTGCTATGCATGGCAATGCTAGGCTATGCACAATACCTGTGCATACTGCCTTACAAAGAATCACATGGACTCTTATTTACCATATATAGACATTTATTGGTAGATTTGGTACAAACATGTACAAACCCTAGAGTAGTATATAAAGGCCTAAGAGCTGATCAGAGAACTCCAGTCAAGTTCTCTTGGTGTTTCCCCTTGAGCACTCCACTCAGCCCTTCTACCATTATGCCTAGTGCTTGTGGACTGAGCAGCAACTCTTTTTCTCTCTCTCTACTGAAGTGACTTGAGACTACTATGCCCCTCCAGGCTAGTATTCAAGGGTTGTTTTAGCAAGGGTTAGAGCTGATACATTTTAGTTCTTTTGCAAATGTCAAGTCTTTCCAAAATGCTCTAACATTGGGACACTTATTTGAGCCACTGTACAAGTTCTTGAAACTTGTGAATAGCTTATTCACAGGGCCAGAGTGGTCTTGCAAACTTGTTCATGTTTGTGGAGATATTGGACTGATCGATAATGATCTGATGGAAGGTGACTCTGAGGAGCTTGAACTATGGGTGAGATCCTATCACCTGTGTCCAAGAGTTAATAGGCAATCTAGCATTCAATGAGAGCATGGCATATGTATCCAAAAAGGTCTATATAGACCATGGGGAGCAGACATGCTGTTATGACAAGATGTGGACTGTAGACTGGTGGTGGAAAACTTAGGTTAGTAGACATCTATCATTCATCATACATACCTAATCACCATTCAGGCTTGATTGCCAGAAGGCACTAGAATTATGCCAGTCATATTGGTATCTGATAAGACAAAGTTGTCCCAGTTCAAGGAAGACAAAACCACCTAGCCTGTGTACTTGATGATTGGAAACCTGTTGAAAGATATATGCTATGAGCCTTTGCAACATGCATCCATATTGCTGGGGTACCTACCCATCTTGAAGCTTGCATTATTTGAGAACAACTTAGTTGTAGGATATCAATTGTTCCATTATTGCATGAAGTTGATGCTTTAGCCTCTTGTGAAAGTGGGCCAAAATAGGATAACAATGGTTTGTGCAGATGGCCACATTCACTGAGTTTTCCTGATTCTTGCAGCCTTCATTGGCAATCACCCCAAACAGTGTCTTGTTGCATATTGCACCAAAAACTGTTATTTCAAGTACCTGGTGCTGGCCAATCAACAAGGCACAAATTTTTAGTTTCTACTCTGCAATTAACAAACCACATCATGTGATCTCCATGCTCAGGCCATGGGAGAGTTCTCATCTGAGTTTATTGCTAACAGCCTTCATCCTATCTTTTTGCCCTTCTGGGCTAAGCTGTCCTACACTGACATCTTTGTTTGCATCACCTCTGACATCCTCCACCAGCAATATCAAGGGATCATCAAGGACCACCTCCAGAAATGGTACAAGACACTCACAGAGACAACTCACTTTGATGCACACTTTCAGGCAATGTCCATTTTCCCAAGGCTTCAACACTTCAAGCAATAGACAGTCACAGATCACAAGCAACTAGAACATGTTTTTGTTGATGTTCTCATCAGTGCTATCATGGAACCATGTGTTCTACAGGCCACTGGCTGCCTCATTAACTTTGTCCAGCTTGCTCAGTATCATTCTCACACAGATGACACCCTCATGGCTTTATAGCATGCTCCAGACAACTTTCATCACTTGAAGGACATATTTGTTGAGCTCAGATGCTGGAATCACTTCAACATCCCTAAGCTTCATTCACTCATTCACTATACTGACACTATTTGTAACCCAGGCAACCTTGATGGACTGAACACTGAGACCTCTGAATGTCTCCACATTAACTTTGCCAAGAAAGCCTATGCAACAACCAGCAGAAAAGATTACATGGTTCAAATGACCAGATGGCTCCAATGGCAAGAAATGGTCATCTGGTTTATCCATTACTTGGCATGGCATTGTAAAACCAGTTGCACCAGTGTGGAATCTGCCATTTCTAGTGATTCAGAGCATGATCAACCTACCCAGGGCCTTGAGCATCACTCAACAACTCCACCCTCTTTCTCTCAATGCTACCAGGTCTCTCAGCAATTGCAATTTTCCAAGAAGACTCTCCCATACCTCATGCACCAGCATGGGGGAGTTTGTTTCCTTGATGTGCTTAAGGTATTCATCAATACCTTTCCCTGCAGGCATTACTTTTTTGAGCCCAATGCTAACAACCACTTTGATGTTTTCAGCAATTTAGTCATTACTGCACTTCCAATGGAGCATGCAGTGAGCAAGAACTCCAGAATTCAGTCCCATCCAAAGCATGGCAATGACATTTACAAACCTCTGACACTCACCAGATACAATGGCTCAAAAAACTATCCCAATATTTGCATGTTTTGCATTAATTGGCTCCTAACCCTGATAATTCCTAACCTAGACCTAGCATATGGGTATATGAAATAAAGTACTCGCTCTTGGCTTTCTATCCGTGCAAAGATCAAAAGATTCGGTCAAGATATGATGAAATGGCAGCCATTACAAAATGACAGCTCACTAGGACAGTTTTTTGACTTTAAGTTTCTATTACATACATTAAACCCTGGAGTGCTGTAAGATTGTTACATAACTTAGGTAAATGCTATATTATGTTACCTTTATGTAATAGATTATGATACCACCTATATAAACCATGCCATCACAAATATATTTCCTAATTTTCCCTATAAAACACCTTTTTGTAGCTCAAAGAGACAACATCATCTCTTGCTTCTCTTGATCTTTCCTGTTGAAAAATTGCATCCCAAACTGGCATAGGAAAGTCTACTGTGGCCAGGGTCCTTCAGGAAGTCTATCTAGAAAAAGAAAACCACTATGGAAGACAACCTTCAAAACTCTCCTCTACCAATAAACATGCTATTGTCCAGCAAATCAATACTGGCAAGGCCAACAATGCAGTTGAGGCCATTTATTTCATCAATTCCATCATCACTACCCCTGTCTGCTCACAGACAGTCAGGAATACCTTTAAGGAGGCCTCTCTTAAGGCTGTAGTGAAGAAAAAGAAAGAGGAGGTTGAAGTTTGCTCTCAAGTACCAGCATTGGACTGTGAAGGACTGGAAGAGGGTTATATGGTCAGATGAGACAAAGATCAATAGGATTGGGTCAGATGAACAGGAGTATGTGTGAAAAAGGCAAGGAGAAGGACTAATCTCTAGAGAGGTCAAAGGTACAGTAAAGTTTGGAAAAGGATCCCTGATGGTTTGGAGCTGTATAGGATGGAATGGAGTAGGGGTTTTGAGTGAGGTTGAAGGTAGGATGGATGCTAAACAGTATGTGGCCATTTTGGAAGGAGGATTGTTGCAAAGCATGGAGGAATCTGGAATCCCTGAAGAGGAGATTATCTTTCAGCAAGACAATGATTCCAAGCATACCTCCAAAAGGGCTCAAAACTGGTTTGAAGAGCAAGGTATCAAGCTTTTGGATTGGCCTGCTCAGTCTCCAGACCTCAATCCCATTGAACACACTTGGAATCATCACAAAAGATACCTTTCAGGCTATGAGAAGGCTCCTTCAGGGGTTCATCAATTATAGGATAGGGTGGTGATAGAGTGGGGGAAGATTTCTGTAGAAGAGTGTCAGAAATGGATAGAAAGTATACCCAGAAGGATTTGAGCAGTTATAAAGGCAAAAGGAGGTCATACCAAGTATTAAATATCTTACCTAGCATAAAGTCAAAAAAACTGTCCCAATGAGCTGTCATTTTGTAATGGCTGCCATTTCATCCAATCTTGATCAAATCTTTTGATCCTTGCACAGATAGAAGGCCAAGAGTGAGTATTTTATTTCACATACCCATATGCTAGGTCTAGGTTAGGGATTATTGGGGTTAGGAGCCAATTAATGCAAAACATGCAAACATTAGGACAGTTTTTTGAGCCACTGTACATGCTTATCATTCCAGCTAGGCTTGTCATTTGATGACCCATTCTCTCTCTTGTCATCATCATCATCAACATTCTATGACCTTCTATTCATGACTCATCTCTTATTTTTTCATATCTGTCCTAAATGAGGGAAACCTGTATATAAACCTATGACACTGTTTTGTAGGATTTCCTTAAGCTTGATCTCCTCAGTGTACCACATCATCTATAGTCATTAAATCAAGCCTCTTTTCTTTTCTATATTTCTATCCCAGTTATAGGCCTTGTTGCTGCCTCAAAGTGGCTCTTTTTGTTTCCCATGGTCCCATTACTATCCATAAAGTGGAAAGTCTCTATATATGCCTCCCTTGTGGCATTAGACCCTTGGGTCTCAATAGGACCTTGTCATAGGCATTAGACCTCAATACCTTGGTTCACTTATGTTAGACAATCTTGTCATAACACACTTTGTCCTTGTCCTTGTCCTTGTGTTGGTCACCTAATGCAACACATGTATCCATCTGAGGCTATGACTAACTCTATCCAAGCCAGTTATAATAGAAAGAAAAAGTGATAGAATGCCATTTGGCTGTGTCTTTCTTATACATGAAGAGTACTGCTCCAGTAGCATAGTCAGAAGCATCAGTTTCAAGTTAGAATTGATATTCATCATCAGGGTAAGCCAAAATTGGTATCATGGTGAATTTTTCTTTCAGGATATTAAATGCTTTTGCTGAGGTTTCTTCCATCAGTGAGGTCATTCAAGAGTTGCATGACTTGGGTGTATTCCTGAATAAATCTTCAATAAAAGTTAGCAAGTCCTAAAAAGCTTTAGACTCCTTTGACCATCATGGGTGCTGGCTATTGAAGAATAGCCTGAACCTTATCCATGTCCATCTTAATGCCATTCTTGCTGACAATCATGCTGAGAAAATTGATCTCCATGATGTGGAATGTACATTTCTTGAGACAGATGAATAAATCATTATCCTCAAGTCTTTGGAGTACTTTAAGTACAATTTTGTCATGTTCAGCTTGATTGTCTGTTTTGGTAAAGATAAGGATGTTGTCAATGTAAATCACAACACAGTATCCCATATCTGCAAAAATCTTGTTCATCATGGCTTGGAAGGTGGCTGGGGAGCTGCATAGCCCAAAGAACATAACTAGCAGTTCAAACATCCCATGAAAACAGACAAAGACTGCTTTCTATTTATTATCTTCTTTGATGCACATATTGTTATAACCTGGACAAAGATCTATTTTTGTAAACAGCTTAGCTCCTTTAAGCTGATCAACTAATTGGGAAATTAGGGGTAATGGGTAATTGTTCCTTACTGTATGCTTGTTCAGATATTGGTAATTGGTTACCATTCACTTCTTTCCTTCTTTCTTCAAAATGAAGAAGATCAGGGAAGTCTGCAGAGATTTAGATGGATGTATATAGCCTTTTCATAGTTGCTCATCCATATATGCTGAGACTTCTTCCTATTCATCAACTGATAGCAGAATATAGTGACAAGCAAAACTGTTACAATGTTTTGTACTTTTGTAATGTACACAATGTAGCGCTTGAGTATATGGGAATTTCGCTTAGGTGTGGCGGAGGCGTGGGAGTCATGGATGCTTGGCTACAAAATGGTGCCTTGATTATGTGATTTGGTCCACAGCATGGGAAAATATGCCTAAAGTAATTCAGATATGTCATTGTAACAGTTTTGCTTCTTTTATAATAATTAGGGTATTTCAGAAATATTAGTACTTGGTATAACCTCCTTTGGCTTTAAGCACTGCCTCAACTCTCCTAGGCATGCTTTCAATCAAATCCTGACATGTCTTAGCTGGTATCTTGTTCCACTCCTCTACAATTCTTCTCCACAATTCCTCTATTCCTTTGAAGGGGTGCTCATACTTTGCAAGTCTCCTTTTCAGGTAAACCCATAAATGTTCTATGGGGTTGAGGTCAGGAGACTGTGCAGGCCATACCATGGTCCTAAATTCCTGTTCATCTAGCCATTTCTTGACCTTCTTGCAAGTATGTTTGAAATTATTGCCTTGCTAAAAAATAATGTCAGGAGGATTGAGATCATGATACTCAAGGGAATCTAGGAGTTCATCCTTCAAAATTTGAAGGTAAAGGTCTCCATCCATTCTACCATCAATCTTAGCAGCATAGCCAACTCCTTCCCATGCCATACAGGCCCATATCATGATAGAACCTCCACCAAACTTGACAGTACCTTGCACCAATCTATCACTGAGCTTTTCTCCTGACTTTTTCCAAGCCCATTTGCAACCATCTGACCCTAAATGGTTGATTTTGGTCTCATTTGATCAAATCACCTGCTTTTAGTCCTCTAGAGTCCAATCTTTATGAGCATAGGCAAAGTCCAAGCATGCCTTGTGATGTTTGATAAAGAGTATAGGATGTTTGGACTTGACTATGGCCTTTATTCCAGCTTTCTTCAAGTAGTGATAAGTAGTACTTGGATGGAGAGGCTGGTTGATTATACTTGAGAGAGTTTTGGTCACTTCAATAGCAGTCTCTGCCTTCTTAGTAGAGATAAGATGAATAGCATGATGTTATGATTTGTTTCTCTGATTTGTTTCTCTTTTTATCTTAAACGAACTCTGTTTCCTTTCGTGATGACCTCATTATACCACGTGACTCCACTACCACTTGCTTGGTCATCACTCATTCCTTCATAGTTCTATCCGAGTCCATCGGCTTCGATGACTTATTCTTACTTAGTTATCCTTTTCACCATGTTTCTTGACTTTCTATGACCAGCCCTAAACCCGTTATGGATGTATATATACCTCATCTCGTTCTCCCATGTATTTCTTACGCTTGATCTCCCTTCTTGTACCTCGACTACTACTTGCTATCAAGTACAATCAATCAAGCATCCGTTTTCCTTTCTCTCGTTCCTTGCCCCCTTGACGGTTCGGTCGCTACCTAAAGCGACCTCTCCTCGTAAACCCTTGTACCTTGTTGCCTTCCTTGCGGGCCTTAGATCCCAAGGACCTTGGCAGCCTCCTTCGTCATTCATAGAACACGAGGACCTTGGCACTTCGGCATATTCGTGTGGCCGTACTTGACCTTGACACTTCAGCATATTCGTGTGGCCATATCTTGACATCCCAGCACATCTTTGTGGCCGTACTTGACCTCGATACTTCGGCGCATCCATGTGGCCATACTTGACCTTGGCACTTCGGCACATTTGTGTGGCTGTATCTTGACACTTTGGCGCATTCCTGTGGCCGTACCTTTGACTCCGTCACATCTGTGTGACCAAACCCTTGACCCCGTGACACTTTGAAGGGCTATGACTGACTCTACCCGAGCCAGTCATAACACATGATAGATATTGACAGAGGAAAGCTTGGTTGGATGACTTCTAGTAGACTTTTGCAAGTCAGAATGCTCTTTGGAATGAAGCCTAGATATAGCAGCAGTGCTAATACCAGTGGCAGAGGCAATAAAGTGAATAGTGTTATGTTTGACCCAGATAGGGGCAAACGTAGACTTAGAGAAGTGGCTTCAAGTTCATTTGGTTCTGAAGTTCATAAAGCAAAAGTTCCAACAAGACAAACTTGGAGGAAAAGACATAAGTGATTGGATCAAGCCCTAAGTAGATCTAGCTTAAGATTCTACCTATGTATAATGGCCTATATAAATAATATTCAGCTTATGCTGAGTATTGATTGTATCAAGGGTTATGAACTACAGAACTGTAAAAGGCTATGAAGCTGTGAAACTATGAAAGGCTATGAAGCTGCAGAACTGCAGAAGGCTATATAACTATGGAACTGTAGAAGGCTATGTATACATGTAGTAGAGAATTAGAGAGCCAAGGAAGATGGAGAGAAACAAGATGGCAAGGACAACAGGTACTATATGGAAAAAAGTGAGTAAATGTAACATTATCCTCTTTGTATGACAAAAATTGCCAATTTGTGTCTATAAGCATGACAGTCAGTTGCATGTAGGTGAGCCTGTAACATTAGCATAACCAACGGTGTCCTCAGGCTACTCTGCTGATATGGTGTTATAATGATCTTTGATGGTCATTTGACAAAATTCTTCTCATGCCTGGGCTTCCCATGCATTAATAATGCTTTGAGTTGGGGACAGGGGTGGATAAAGAAGTTTGTCATTCTATGCACAGATATAATCAACCATGAGGTCTAGCTCAATAGGATTGTAGAAAGCAGAAGAGGGTGAAGGAGTACATGTAGGGCCATGAATTAATGCCTAAGCAATAAGTTCATCAGGGACAAAAGAAAAGTGAAGTGGTGGAGATTGACAGACAGGGCTACCATGCTAGTTGGTAGTGACAGGATGAAAAGAGGGTGAATGCTCATAATGTTCAATGACAATAGTAAGGGATAATGAAGGAGGTCATGGAGCAAGAACAGGAAAAGGATGTATATGATCAGCAGGAGATGATTGTGATGTCAACAGATGGACTTGCTTGATGAAATTGTCATAATCAGCCTCTTCTAGGGCTTGTAGCACTATGAAGCAACCCTTAAAGTACTAGCCTGGATAGGCATAGTACCTTTTAAATCATAACATTAGAGGAGTGAAGTAAAAACGATGCTGGGCTGACTATAAGCACTAAGGCATAAGAATAGCTAGGCTGAGTGGAGTGCTCAAGGAGAAAAACCAAGAGAACTTGACTGGGGTTCTCTGGTCAGCTCTTGGGCCTTTATATACTATCTAGGGGTTTATACATGTTTGTACTAGATCTACCGATATCTGGATATATGAGATAACTATGACATGTTCTGACTAGATGCAAGGCTGTATGCATAGGATTAGTGCATAGCCAAGCATAGCCAAGCATAGCCTAACATGAGGATATGGCAAGGCTAAGTTTCAAAGGCTGTGAGGCATAGCTCTAGAGCATAGCCAAGCATAGCCTTCTTATCTCTGACTCATTGTAACTCACATTGGAAGAATATGATTAGTTAATAACAAACATAGCTGATCACAGCCTTGAAGTATTTGAATAGCTGTGGCAGCACAAGACCAAGGGCAGCAGCTGATGACTGTCTAATATAACAAGCCTAGCCGATGGCATCGAATAAGAATAATAAGCATATAATCATAATTAGTCAACAAGGAAAAAGAAAAGTTGTGACTTAGCATTGATATGCTCTGTCATGTAGTGCAATAAGATAAGATGAGATGTGCTGGTGATAAGATAAGATAGTGTTTGTAACACACTGCTTGTCATTAAGTCTCTATGCAATGTCAAAGAAGGGAAATAAGATATCTGCAATGATCATCTTTCTCTAGCAGGAAGACTAGGTCTAAAAGGTGTGTTCATAAGTTAGCATTCATGAGATAAATGGTTTGGAGGGACACAATCATAGATCCTTCATCAAACAACTCTCCTGAGATTTGGACTTGTACAGGGTCTTCAAGAAATCCAACATAAAGTAGGTAGTTTATATCATTGGATTGCAGGGGTCTGTGGAATCCAGATGATGGCAGAAATTGTCATATTTTGTTGATGAAAGACATAGTTGAGTAGCAGTATGAATGAAGCATAGAGAAGTATGTGATTTTGGAACAAAGACAGTTGGGTATTGCCTTTTATAATTGTCCAGGACATCCTTTACATTAGTCAGATTTCATTTGGGTTTCCAAGAATTTTTAGACAATGGATAGCCTTTTCATTTGATCAAGAACTGCCTTTTTGATGGACTGCCTCTGTGGTATAACACTGCTTCATCTTCATATTGTTCTTCACCTGCAATCAGATCAGATGGTGACATTGGGTAATTCTGTTCATATATGTCATTTTCCTGATATGGAGAGAGGAGCAAGGCATGGAACACATTATGAATTTTCCACTGCTTGGGAAGGCATAGTTTGTAGGTGATGGGAGATACAATAACTTCCAAAACTGAGTCAATATTTTGAGATTTTGGAGAATGGGTCATATAACTCAGGACCATGAACAAATAGAGCCAAAGTGTAAGTGAGCAGTAGAAAGTATCTACTCTTGGCTATGTGCCACAAAAATATTGATATCATTTGAATATGTATCCATGGAGATATAGTCAATTTAATTCAATGTGTCATTGACTCAATCGTGTAACTATATATTAGATCTGTCAATGTTTGACAGCTGTCATATGTAACCCTTGATGGCATCATGACAGATGGTTACCATAGTTACTGTATCTTAGTAACCACTTTAGCTGACACTATTTAAGCAGTGGTTTCATCTCTTATGCCTTTCAAATTCACCATGCACCCTATTTCCTTTTCTCAAAAAGAAAACATCCTTTCTCCGGCCTCTAATGGTCATTCTACTTGTTCTATTGCCTCCAAACTAGGTGTCAGCCAGTCTACTATCTCCAGGATACTCAGAGATCTCCTTCCCAACAGATCTACACCACTTTCTGGCTGTCCCTCTAAGCTTTCAGCTATTTCACAGCATGCTAGCATCACTCAAATCACTACAGGCAAAGCTGCCAATGCTGTCCAGGCTATCCATCACATCGATTCCATCATTCCTAGTCTAGTCTCTTCACAAACAGTGAGAAGAATCCTAAAAAAACATTCATTCAAGGCTGTAACAAAGAAGAAAAAGCCACTTCTTGCTACTAGAAACAAGAAGAAGCATTTAGCATTTGCCTTGAAGTACCAAGAATGGTCTATTGAGGAATGGAAGAGGGTTATTCGGTTAGATAAAACCAAGATCAACAGGATAGGCTCAGATGGGAGGGAATGGGTATGGAAACAGGCAGGTGAGGGCCTTATTAACAGAGAGGTTCAAGGAATAGTCAAATTTGGAGGAGGAAATATCATGCTATGGGGATGTATGGGTTGGGAAGGTGTTGGCCATCTTGCAGAGGTTGAGGGGAGGATGGATGCCAACCAATATGTGGACATTTTGGAAGACAACTTGCTTCCCAGCTTGAAAGAATCTGGAATTCCTTTCC
>JBBPMS010000371.1:0-18559 GCA_038090435.1 Phylloporus scabripes | reverse complement strand
GTAAGACATAGCTCTGGAGCATAGCTGAGCATAGCCTTATTATCTCTGACTCAATGTGACTCATATTAAGAGGATATAATTGGTTGACAACAAACATAGCTGACCACAGCCCCAAAGTATTTGAATAACTGCAGCAGCACAAGGCCAAGGGCAGCAGCTGATAACTGTCTGATATGACATATCTAGCTAATGGCATCAGATATGAACAATAAGCATGTAATCATAATTAGTCAACAAGGAAAATGAAAAGTTGGGACTTAGCATTGATACACTCTGTCATGCAGTACGATAAGATAAGATAAGATGCAATGGAGGTGAGATAAGATGGTGTTTGTAACAATAATAATCCCAAGCACACCTCTAAAAGAGCCCAGGAGTGGCTAGAATCTCAAGGTATCAAGGTTCTTGATTGGCCAGCACAATCTCCAGACCTTAATCCTATTGAACATCTTTGGCAAATCCTTAAAAAGAAGCTCAATAGCCATACTACACCATTAGGAGTTTGAAAGCTTTGGAAAAGGATTGATATGGAATGGGGCAAGATAGAGGTTGAGGAATGTCAAAGATTGATAGAAAGCATGCCTAGAAGACTAGAGGCAGTGATAAAGGCAAAGGAAGGGCATACAAAGTACTAAAATTGTAGAATAGAGATATTGCTCAAATTGTAAGTGTTCCAATGACATGTCATTTTGAAATGGTTATATCTCAATCACATGGCAATCAAATCACATGACTAAGGGTACATTTTCAGGGCAGGGGTCAGAGCTATTTATGACCCTGCAGGGGTTAGAGCTGATACATTTTAGTTCTTTTGCAAATGTCAAGTCTTTCCAAAATGCCCCAACATTGGAACACTTATTTGAGCCACTATAGCCAGCCATTTCTTCATTTCATCAATCAGGAACCTTTTCCATATTGCTTACCTCAGCAACACTATCAGATGCCAACTTCCAAAAAGCATTATTGGGACATTTCTTCTTGGCTAGGAAAAAATTGGAGTGATCATACAATCAAGGTAAGTGATGGCTATTGTTGATTTGGAATAAATGATAAATATGCTTAGTTTTGTTCAGGATTTTCTTCCTTATCTCAAAACTCATATTCTGATCTGGCTGTCTTGTCATACATATGATGGTGATGAACATGTATTTTCACTACAGGAACTAAACTTAATCAGTTTCATTCAAAATCAACTCTATTGTTACAAAGTTCTTCATGTCAATTATGCGAGCTATGATTTACACTGATGTCAGGACTCATTGAATCCTCACACAGATGCTAATATACATATCTTGTCTTCTGCTCTGGAATGCAAGTCCTGAAGGCCATTCTACACAAATTGAATACAGTATACCTAGACAAGTATATAGTCACTTCCAAAACTAAGTCAATGTTTTGAGATTTTGGAGAATAAGTCATATAACTCAAGACCATGAACAAATAGAGCCAAAGTGTAAGTTAGTGGTAGGAAGTACCTACTCTTGGCTATATGTCACAAAAATATAGATAGTATTTGAATATATATCCATGGAGATATAATCAATTCAATTCAATGTATCATTGACTCAATTGTGTAACTATATAGTATATCAGATCTATCAATGTTTGACAGCTGTCATATGTAACCCTTGATGGCATCATGACAGATGGTTACCATAGTTACTGTATCTTAGTAACCACTTCAGCTGACACTATTTAAGCAGTGGTTTCATCTCTTATGCCTTTCAAATTCACTATGCACCCCATTTCCTCTTCTCAAAAAGAAAACATCCTTTCTCTGGCCTCTAATGGTCATTCTACTTGTTCTATTGCCTCCAAACTAGATGTCAGCCAGTCTACTATCTCTAGGATACTCAGAGATTTCCTTTCCAACAGACCTACACCACTTTCTGGCTGTCCCTCTGAGCTTTCAGCTATTTCACAGCATGCTATTATCACTCAAATCACTACAGGCAAAGCTACCAATGCTGTCCAGGCTACCCACCACATTAATTCCATCATTCCTAGTCCAGTCTTTTCACAAACAGTGAGAAGAATTCTAAAAAAACATTCATTCAAGGCTGTAACAAAGAAGAAAAAGCCACTTCTTGCTGCTAGAAACAAGAAGAAGTGTTTAGCATTTGCCTTGAAGTACCAGGAGTGGTCTATTGAGGACTGGAAGAGGGTTATTTGGTTAGATGAGACCAAGATCAATAGGATAGGCTCAAATGGAAGGGAATGAGTATGGAAACAGGCAGGTGAGGGCCTTATTAACAGAGAGGTTCAAGGAACAGTCAAATTTGGAGGAGGAAATATCATGGTATAGGAATGTATGGGTTGGGAAGGTGTTGGGGA
The DNA here is from genome assembly GCA_038090435.1 of Phylloporus scabripes. NCBI lineage: Eukaryota > Fungi > Basidiomycota > Agaricomycetes > Boletales > Boletaceae > Phylloporus > Phylloporus scabripes. The sequence goes on along the minus strand of JBBPMS010000371.1, from coordinate 16,225 downwards.
TCTTGTGGAGGTTGAGGGAAAGATGAATGCCAACCAATATGTGGACATTTTGGAAGACAACATGCTTCCCAGCTTGGAAGAATCTGGAATTCCTTTCCAGGATGTGATCTTTCAACAAGACAATAACCCCAAACATACCTCCAAAAAGGCAAAGAAGTGGATGGAAGACAATAATATCAATGTTCTAGATTGGCCACCACAATCTCCAGATCTCAATCCCATTGAGCATCTTTGGCATCATATCAAAAAGGAACTTGTCAAGTATCCAAGACATGCCAAAGGAGTATGGGAGATTTGAGAGAGTGTGGCAGAAGTATGGAATAATATAAATCCAGGGGTATGTCAGAATTTGATTGAAAGGATGCCTAGGAGGATCCAGGCTGTGATCAAGGCCAGGAGGTCATACAAAGTACTAGAATTGGCTGATTCTGTAAATTTTATACATAGTTACAAAATTGGGTCAATGACTTACCAATTTGAATTGAGTATATCTTCATGGGTATGTACTCAAAATCTATCAATACTTTTATAGAACATAGCCAAGAGTAGGTATCCTCTACCACCCACATACACTTTGGCTCTATTTGTTCATGTTTTTGAGTTATATAACACATTCTCCAAAATCTCCAAACATTGACTCAATTTTGGAAGTCACTGTATTTGCTTGCATTCATGATGATGACAGGTCTGCCACTGGAGATCAGAAAAGAGTGAGGGAAGAAATCGAGAAAGACCAGGTAAGTCGTGATTACCAGAATCAAGTTTTTGCAGCTCTAAATTGAGACCACACACGAGGTCATGCTGATCTGCACCGGATGATCGAAGAGCAGTCCGGATGAGCGAGGTCAGACGCGTGAATTCCTTTGCCAACCCCTCTCCAGCTGTGCCCAGCGCGACGACATAGTCAAGCGGGTAGCGAAGCCGGGCGAGCTAGCTCCAAAAGACACCCCAACCTTGCTCAAGAAGCTCTATCGCTTTCCTAGGAGATTGGTTACAAAGGCAAGCTGAGAAGGCATCCACTGCGAGAGATGATGTGAGGGTCCTGAGAGCGGCAAGGCTTTGAGGTAGGGTTGGCAGAACAGCCAACTGTTGAACAAATAATTAAAAGCGCCGTTTCATATGCGAGAAGTGTCGTTGGGTGATGGAGGCCTTCAGCTGCACCGATCCATACCCTAGCGGCAGACAGATCAAACGAAGACACCATTTGCAAGGCACGCTCCAACTCGGCATAGAGACTGAATATTTCATCCCGGTCCTTTACGCCAGCCAGTAAGGAAAACCGGATGTAAAGGTACTCTGCAAGATATTCCCGTGGCCTAGATCGACCCGGGTGTCCAGGTGGGCGAAGTTCCAGTGCATCTCGGCTGAGATCAATTGCCTCACCAAGGTCATCATTTCCCCCGAGTTGTTTGTATCGAGTGAACAGAAGAGCTGCAAGATTGTTCAAAGACGTCGACCGAACAGAGTGTCCTTGCGGGCAAAGCTCCAGCGTATCTCGATTAACGTCAATGGTGTCATTGAGACCATCAATTTCCCCGAGTTTTTTGTATCAGGTAGACAGATTAACTCTTAGGTTGACCAAGAACAGCGGCCGATCCGGGTGCCCTGACGGGAAAAGCCCCAGTGCATCTCGGACGAGGCTAATGGCCTCGGAGGTCATCTATCCCTCCAAGTTGCTTGTATCGAGTGGAGAGATGAAGTGCAAGGTTGTTCAGAGACATCCGCCGACCTGTGTGTCCAAGCAGACAAAGCATCAGTGCTTCTCAGTCATGGCAAATAGTCTCATCATGGTCATCAATACCCCCAAGCTGTTAGTATCGTGCGTAGAGATGAGACGCAAGGTTGTTTAGAGATATCGACCGAAAAGGGTTTCCAGGCGGGCCACCCTGTCGGGGACGATGGCTTCACTGAGACAATCGATCCCACTAAGCTAGTTCTATCGAGTAGAGAGACGAAGCGCAAGGTTGTTCGAAGACGTCGCCTGGTCTGGGTGTCCTGGAGGGCGAAGTACCAGGTATCTTGATCGCGCTCAATGGCCACGTTTAGATCACCGATTCCCGAGCAATTGATAACGACGCCAAAGACAGTTTCCAAGCTGACTCAAAGCGAGAGATAGTTTTGGGTGACCAGAAGAGCACGGGTCTACTGCTTCACGATCGACGATCGCCCCATCGGTGTAGATAGCCTTGCTTGTCTGCTTACACTTGATGACGTAGAAATGTGACCGTTCAATCAACCATTAGACTGGCAGACATGTCATTGTGTTGCTCCTTGCACTTACGAAAAAGTACCTTTTGATATCATGTAGGCTGGCTGTTATTCGAGGCGATGGTTTGAAAGTATGCCACAGTGCGGTCAGGACCAGAAAGGCAATAATCATACGGACCAACTTTGCGAGTGGATTGAGTCAAGGACTGCAAAGGTATCCCGCCCACTGTAGAGCGCGGCATGAGTTGTATGAGAACCAAGATGCAATAGCATGTCAAACCTTGTACGGAATACAGAAGACAACTACACGTTTCCCTGGAAGACGAACACCTCACAAGTACATTGCTCAGTGCATAAAATCAACGACGACGATAGACACGCCCTCGCCTTGCTGGAATTCAACGTTTGGAAACAAAGCAAGCTTCCCGCTCTCTTCATCCCAAGCCGCCCTCGCCACCCTACGATTGCGTGACCCGGCGAAAAGGACCGGATGAACAACGTCGGCAAAATTGGCTTCGGGAGCATTCATGCCAGTGATGTCCCAAGAACCACACTCGTCAAAGGCTGGTTGCGTGGGCGTGGGTGGTGGTCCGATCCCCACTCTGCCACGTCCAAGATCCCAAAATGCGCGCTGCGGACCCAAGAGCATTGGGCGTTTCATCTCCCGTGGATATTTGTAGGTTGAAAAGTAAGTTGGGTGGACGTCCGGTGGGTCTGAGTCAAAACTCGGCAGGATGAAGAGGTACCTGTCCCGGTAAATTATGGTGATGGTGGGGACGTCCACTGCTGGGAGAGCGGGGACTAAATAGACACCGTGAGGGTTCATGTGACCACACGAAAAACGCCAGAATGGTTCCACATTGGTGGGCTCGCTAAGCACGGAAGCTGAGACCATAGGAGGTACGTGGTATGCAGCAATCAGTGAGGTGCTTGACACCACGACCGTTATCTTGGAGTCCGTAATGCGCAACGCATACGAGTGCTTTCCAACTAAGTCGTCAGCACCCGATGTTATCAACTATCATGGCACTTACGTTGTATTTGGCGGTATCCCATACGACCTTCATTATACTGTGTTCTGTAGGCTCGCGACAAAACGAGTCGAACTTCAGCACTCTGATCAGATGCCTTGGTTCTGTACGACTGCGGTCAATCCATCCATAAACAATGTAGCTTCCTTGGGCAGTAAAGTTATCGATTTCCTGGATGGTAGTGGTCCATACGCTCTCCAGTCTTGGAGGATTACTCTCGAAAGGATGAATCAAATACAAGCCAAGGGTCATTCTGTGCAGGGGACAGCGCGGCGTCTAACAATGTAAGCAGCGCAACAAGAAGGCTCACCCATTAGGACCATCAGAGCCAAGCACCATCACTACATCTCCAACGTCATCCGTGAACATACACATGGTCAACTGACCGTCTGGCACAGCAGAGTATGTAGAGGGCTGGCCGAGAGGATCGTCGGTTCTGCAGATCATCACCCCACTTTCGCCAGCTTTTCGACATAGCACGACCAGCCACTCCCCGCCAGGGAGAAAAGAGATACCCCAGACGTACAACACTGGCAATGAAACACGTGTCGACCTGTAATAGAAAGGCATCTGAGACAACCCGCCCGGAAGACGATCGAGTCGTGCTGACAGAACCGCCCTTCGACGTAGAGCACTGCTGGGAAGCGACTCTATGCGGAGGCGGAGGTGGGGAAGCCTTTTGTCGTGGGAGATGCGTAGCAATGCAGAATGCCACACCTGCTGGACTTCCGTCACTGAGGCCAACGAACGACACGTCTACAAGAGTTCGATGTTATTGAGCAACCCTGAGGGAACGACTTGACGTACCATGCCAATATGAATAATGTCGATGACCTCGCAGTAGGAGAGTATCTCCTGCCACACGTCTGGATCATAGGTGACGACAAATGAATACTCTTTCTCGTTGAACGAGTCATCTTGCACTACAGAGGTGACGAGGCTTGTTGTCGGTGAAGGTGACTTGGCAGGTTTTCGTTTAAACCTGTACCAAAGCTTGAGGAGAACGCCAGAAGAAGGCTTGAGCTGGAGGGAAAATGACCTAGGCGCCATGGACTGAGAGGCGCAAACTGGAAACCATAGGAGCGCCGGTGCATCGTTCATCCATTAACCTGTCGGCATGTGGCATGTGGTATCCGAGTCCAGGGTCGATAAATTGGAACTCTGGTTGCGAACTTTGACCATTTCTTCCATCTTGCTTCGTCCACTTGAAGAATGTGATGAGTTGGGCATTGAACTTGGGCTGTATCAACGGTCAGAGAAGGCTACAGTCGCAGACGAATGCCGATCCACCGATCGCGGAACAGAACCACTTATCTACGCGTTACAAATGTTACAGTACCAAAAACAAGTCAATAAACTTAAGCGTTATGCCGTGCTCAGGTTGTGATATTGAACAGCCTTTCAATGAATCCCCTACTAGGCCTTTTCAAGACTCGCCCCTTTCTCATCCACCGCCTTCTTCGCAACGACATCCTCCAAATTCCTCTTTCCAACATCCCGCGAGACAGCCCACGCACTGAACACATGTCCCTGTGCAAACACTTCCTCAATCTCCTCAAGTGTCCGCTGCGCCGTCTCGGGGAAACAAAACACAAAGTGAATCGCCGCCGCAAAGTTGAAGGTAGCAAAGACGAAGTATGTCTTCCATGCAATGGTGGACAGCCCCGGCGGCACCGCCCACGCGAGCGCAAAATTGAAGAGCCAGTTGGTCGCCGTAGAGAGTGCGACTGCCTTGGCGCGTACCTTCATGGGGAAGATCTCGGCGGGGTATGTCCACGAGACGGGACCCATGGTGATCGCAAAGGAGCAGACAAAGAGGTACGAACACACGATGATAGCCTTGGTCACTGAGTCGTGGCCCGTAATAACCCAGACCCGGGAATCATTGACTTCGCCCCATGTGCCATATCGACCCTGGAGACCGCCCACAAGGCAAAGGAAGAAACCCATGAGCGTAGAGCCTATGATCAAGAGGGGACGACGACCCCATTTGTCGATGTAGAGTATCGCCGGGACAGTGAAGGCGACATTGAGAACATATTGGACAGAGTCAGCAATGAGGTTACCACGTCGACCAGTCAACCCAGCGCCTTCAAACACATAGACGATGTAATACATCATGACGTTCATCCCGGACAGCTGAGACCACATTTGGAGTGAACAGCCAAGGCCAACGCGGCGGAAGATACCGGGCTTGAACAGATCTGCATACGATTTGGCACCTTCAGTGCGTTCAAAGGCAACCTGTTCCTTGATTTCCTCGTATTCCAATACGACTAGTTCGGCATGACGGTCCCCTTTTCCATGGAGATCGGCGAGGACTTGAAGCGCCTCATCCTCCCTACAACGGATCATAAACACATCATATACAGTAGAATAGCCAAAGCAGAAGAATACCTACCGATCGTGATCGATGAGCCAACGGGGAGATTCCGGAAACCATAACATCCCGATACCTAGCAATATTGCAGGTATGATTTGGAGACCCCATGGAATGCGGAAGGACGCAGTGCCGTTGATGTACGAGCAACCAAACTGGACAAAGTATTGCAGCATGATACCCCAAGTGATAGACCATTGCTGCATCGATACAAGCCGGCCGCGGATCGAGGGGGCGGTGATTTCGGATTGATAGATAGGGACAACACTGGACGCAAGACCGACAGAGATCCCAGCAATGATACGACCCACTACCAGCATCCCGCGATTCTAAAGAAAGGTGGGCACGCGCATCACCTGGGAATTGGCAAGAACAGGTACGCACGATCGAGGCACATTGTAATATACTACCAATAACCCAGATGATACTGGCCAGGATGATGGTGTTCTTACGACCAATCTTGTCAGCGAGAGCGGTAACCGCAAGCGCACCAGCCAAGGACCCTGCAGGCATGGACGCAACGATGGCACCTTGGGCGTTGGATCCGGGCTATTTTCATGTCATCAGCTGAAGAGACAGGACACTGCTTCTACTGACGTTGTGGAACACTCGAAGGTAGGCGTCGTTCTACACGTTCATGGATGAGCGAGGACAAAAAGTACGGGTAACGGCACTCACACTCAACACTCCGGACATGGACGCAATGTCCAGACCAAAAAGACCGCCACCGATGCATGCGAACGAACCTACGACATACTAGTGTAAAGCGTTAGGATAGGTATCCAACGTTCAACGCGTCACATACGGGGTTGGATGCGATACGTGCACTGTACTATATCAGTGTTAGTGATTCAGAACCAATCACTAGAAGCAGATCTTACACCAGGCATAGCGACAGTGGGAGATGGGAAGAGAACGCAGGCATTTAATCTCGGGATGGCCTAACCTTTATACCCCAAAAACCAAGCTTCGCGAACCATGTGGTTAGAGTGGCGTGCCGTAAATGTGACCACCAAAGCAGTCACGGGGCCACGTAAATAATGGTCGGTTCCTGTGACCATACTGGCCGTTTGCCCTCTGCACAGTGTGTGGGGTTAAGTGGAGAAACGACCCGCGGCCCCATGGCCAGGTTCGGTTTGTGGGGTACATGACATCGGTGCCGGAATGTCAGTTACGCTGTCTCGATGTCAAGGTGGTCAACACGACCCACATGGAAAGACAAAAACGGATGAATCATGGGTTGTTGATATGATCCGGGGTCCGGTCATCAACGACCAACTGCGTGTCGTTGGCATGTGGCTCCAAAGTGGCAGGTAGGTGCTCACAAGTGGAGAATATGGCTGTCCAATGCAAAACCATGACTCTGCATTAAAACACCTGCTTGAGTTTGAGCATGTAGACATACCGCACACTGGTGAGCTCTTGACTGGAGGCAAGTCTGGTGACCAAACTAGTTCCCGCAGAATCTCATCTCAGATCCTCGGCCAAAGCTCGCGGCAGTGGCTCGGTTTGGACGGAGTCTGTAATTGCATCTTTGTCTCATACCTTCCGTATGTTCTGGAGAGGGTGATACCTCAAACTGCCCGTCGAACGTGTTAGTGGTGCGTAAAATAAGAACGTCGTCCTCCAGAACAGATGCGAGACTCTGGTCATTCGCTCCAATTACCGTGACAGCGCGTTCAATGGGGAGGAGTGGGATAGGGAGAATGGTCTGACACGCCACAAAGTGGAATAAAACAATGGAGGACAGAATCTGAACGGTGCTGATACCGTTTGCATTCTCCCCCCTCCAGTTGCGTCGACGAGAAGAGAAGAAGTGACTATGGGTATGTGTTGCTTTCAATACGAGGACATCGCCCAAAGTTGCCACGCGACCGGCAGTGCTGTGTAGGCTGCCCATCCCTATAAATGAATCCACAGCCTTTCAGTCATCGGTCAACAGATGCCACCCTACATAGATTCACGAGGTACTTTCGTTCTTTTCGGGCGAAAAGCAACGCAATGATCTGTCTGCTAGTTTCGCAGCTACTCTCTGATGCAACCGCTCTTGTCACCAGATTCCACCAAGCAAATGAAATCGTTCTTGTCGACGAGGCGATCGCTCTAGTCCGCAAAGCACTTCATCTCTCCAGCTCCCGCCCCGAACGATCTGTTGCTTTGGCTCACCTTGCAAAGCATCTCGCGCATCGCTGCGCACTACTTGGAGGAGTTAATGACCTCAATGAAGCCATTGTCCTCGCGCGAAAGGCACTGATCCTTTACTCAACGGGTGACGCGAATTGGTCGATGTCATCGAGCACCCTTGCGTCTTATCTCGCAGCCCGGTACAGGCGGCTTGGGCACTCTGGGGACCTGGAGGAAGCCATCGACCTCGAACGGAATGCACTTGCGCTTCGTCCATGGGGCCACTCTGCTCGGTCAACGTCATTGAATAACCTTGCACTTTATCTTGCCACTCGGCACAGATGGCTCGGGAACATCGACGACCTCAGTGAAGCCATTATCCTTGGCCGAGAAGCATTGACGCTGTGCCCTCCAGGACATGAAGACCGGTCTACGTTCTTGAGTCACCTCGCCCATAATCTTTGTGCTCGGTACGATCTGCTTGGGGAAATTGACGACCTCCGTGAGGCCATCCGACTCTCTCAAGACGCACTTGCTCTCCGCCCACCAGGACATCCAAGTCGTGCGTGGTCTTTGAACAACCTTGCATTTTGTCTTTCTACGCGGTACGATCGGTTTGGGAGAATCGGTGACCTCAATGAAGCCATTGAGCTCTCTCGAAGCGTACTGGCGCTCTGCCCACCAGGGCACTCCCACCGTTCAGCCGCTTTGGGCAATCTCGCAGCTTATCTTGCCAATCGGTATGATAAGATGAAGGTAATGAGTGACCTCAATGAGGTTATAGAGCTCTCCCGATGCGCATTGGCACTCCGCCCACCAGGGCACCCAGGTCGGTCCACATCCTTGAATAACCTCTCAACTCAGCTTTCCAGACGGTTCCGGCGACTGCGCGGGATCGGTGACCTCAACGAGGCCATTGACCTCTCCAGGGACGCGCTGGCGCTGTGCCCACCAGGGCACCCCGATCGATTTGTAATTTTGAACAACGTCGCGGTTCGGCTCGCTACTCGCTACTATCGGTTCGGTGGACTCAGAGACCTCGATGAAGCCATTGAGCTCTCCCGAAGCGCGCTGGTACTTCGGCCCCAAGGCCACCCACGTCGATCCTCGATTTTGAACAACCTCGTGTTTTTTCTTTCTACTCGATACAACCGACCGGGTGCAGTCAATGAGATATTGGCCTTTCTTGAGGATCAGGCAAGCAGGGACGGATCGGCGTTAGGATCGGGGTCGTGCGTTGCGGTGCGGAAAGCTGGAAATGAAAATGGGGAAGAGTAACTGAGTATCGATGTCTATATTGGAGCTGTGATAATATGTACTTGCAGTGAAGGATTGAATACCAACGATGTGACTAAGGAAAAGAGGGATCTCAGCAATATGGTTGATAAGGTAGTCATCGACGTATTAGCCTATGTTCCAACGCATACTTTGTCGATTCGGCCATCCCTGAGTCAGAAAACGCTCTACCCCCAATCGTACAATTGTACAGCACTTGTTAAGATCACGTTTCGCCCTTAGTAGTGACTGTACAACATCCAGCACTCGCACGTCTAGTAAGATCTCCCAAACAAGGTCCAACGTTTCGCGTCCTGCCCACAACCCACACACTTTGTTTTGCCATGCTCGATCGGCGTCCAGCGTGCCTGGTCAAACGGAATCGCCAGTGACTTGGCGCCCGCAGACGGCGCACGTTCGTCCTGGGGTTCCGCACTATCAAACATCAGAACACCGTCGCTCAGAGAAGTCAGGAAAACGCACGCGCGACCACTTCGGTCTTTAATGTCGTCCTCGCACACTTCCTGCTCACACCAGGGAATGACGGCGATACACTTGTTGTCCAGCGTCGGGACGAAATCTTCCCAACGCGTCACCTCCTTCAAGTGTGCATTGTACTCTGCGAGAGCTTTGGCGTACATGTCGTTGTGAATGGTGTCGAGGAGTTGTGGGATAGTCGCCTTTAGATCTGCGAGCGGGATCGCGGCTTTTGCGCCGGTGTCACGCCGGACGGATAGTGTCTGTTGTTTGGCAAGATCATTGGGTCCGATCTCGAGACGGAGTGGGACGCCCTAAGAAAATCCGATCAACGATCTGGCTCAGAAACAAAAAATCCATACACCAAACCTTTTGTTCCCAGTCATTGAACTTGTAACCGGGGGTATATCCCTCTCGGAGGTCGGCCTTTGCACGGACCCCAATCTCAACGAGGGATTTGGCAAGATCGTCACACGCGTCATTGATTTTGTTCCTGTCTTCGTCATTCGTCTTGGCTGTGATACCGCACGGAACAACGACGACCTGAATGGAAGCAACACGGGGAGGAAGCACCAATCCCTGGTTGTCACCGTGTACCATGACCATGACTCCGATGGTACGGGTGGAAAGACCCCATGAGTTTTGCCATGCGTAGGTTTTTCCTTGACCAGTGGGATCGCTAGGATCCTCGACCACGATATTAAACATCTCTGCCTTTGAGAAGTTTTGGCCGAGGCAGTGCGAGGTACCAGCTTGGATGCCGCGCCCACTCGCTGGAATAAAGCCTTCGACAGTAGTGGTATAAATGGCGCCAGCAAACTTCTCCTTTTCTGACTTAACGCCCTTGATCATCGGAACAGCTAAGAGTTCCTCATAGACACGTCGGTAGAGTTCAAGAATCTCAAGCACCTCCTTGTCGGCCTCCGCCCGGGTTAGGTGAGCTGTGTGACCTTCTTGCCACAGATATTCGCGGGTTCGAATGAATGGCTCTGGATATGTGTCGAAGTTGAGCGCATAAAAGACATGAAAGTGTTTGGGGTCACGCACGGGGATGCTTGAATTCCCACCGCACTACATTGTTCCACAGGTTGAGCTTCAGCGGTAAGTCTCTATGGCTCTTGATCCACTTGGCGTAATCTGAGTACCGTTCAGTATATCATGCTGAGAAACGAGGTGTAAGCTTACAGGGGTACATGACGGTTTCGGACGTCGGACGGATGGCAATAGGTTCTTCCAAGTCCGAAGATCCGCTGGCGCATCGGTAAACACGACATCGCACAATATACCTTTCCAAGTACACTCACGCTCTTGTGACCCACGCAACTTCGGGGGAGAAACCCTCGACGTGATCCTTTTCTCGCTCGAGGACTTTGGAGGACACAAACATTGGAAACGACGCGTTCTGAACGTCCATAGCCTTGATCTTTTTGTTGAACCAATCTAACAAATCATCAGACTTATTGTAGAACATGGTCGGTGATGGTGCATACCTTGAATCTCCTCCCAAATGCTGTATGACCATGGTCTAAGAATATAACACCCACTAACGCTGTAATACTCTAACATGTCAGCTTTCAACAAAACCTATCGTGATCGATGGTCAGAACGCAAATCTACACATGTTCGGCAGCACTCACATTCTGGTACCAGGCTGAAAAGTCGACCTCCTTCTTGACACCGATCGCGATTTGCACCGCACCCTCGATCTTTGAGTCCTCCTTCTCTTTCACGACGGGCTTCGCGGACCCATCGGTCTTGAGGGCAACAAAGTCGACCTCTTCTACTTTGGTTTGCTCGGTTTCGAGGCTCTTGAGATATGCGATGATATCTTTTCCTGACAAGAACACAGTCGAGCTGGAGGAGAGCGCATGGACAGCGAACGTAGCAGAAGACGACGCGATGGAGGTGTCGATCACCGTCACCACCTTGGAAAAGGTATCTTTGTTCAACGCTAAGAGAGAGACTGCGATCGATGGGATCAGGCAATTTCAAGGCACACAGATCAGGAGACGCACGCGAGTTCTTGTCAAGGCCGAAAAACTCTGTGAGGAGATCTTCTGAGGCGAGACGGAGTTCTTTGAGATTGAGTTTTTTGGCGAGGGCGGATGAGCTGGTTTCGGTGTCATCGCGAGCGATGACGACGACTGGTATCGTGGTGGCTGTTTTAGCGGTTTTAGGCTTGTAGACGAGAGTTTTGATCAGCTCGAATGTTTTTGGCGCAGAGGATGTTGCAAGGAGGGCATCGCGCCAGGAAGCGGGCGAGTTCGTGTCTGGATGGGACACTGTTGCTGGGGTAATTGAGAGGGACGCAAGCGAGGCGGCCAAGTCTTGGGAGGACATTGTGGCAACTGACAGAAAGCGTAGTCGGTGTTTGAAGGATGATTTGGTGCGAGCCAATATCACCCCGCAACGCCAGTCCGCCGTCCGCGAGAGTACATGGACCCGTCGCAGAGCGTGCATACGGCACTAAAAATTTCCAAGTGAAACAGGTCGTACGTAACTAGACTTAGTACCCAGGACGAGCCCTCGTGCGAACGCTGCGATCGGAGGACCTTCTTCATCACCGGTAATTCATACCAACTGCATTAATCACCGGTGTGTTTTCTATCTACACGCTGGCATGGTACTGTCAAAGCCATTGTAGTAAGTACACAGGAGCAAGACACAGTCAAGTATCAAGAGATTCGAGAACCATACGTCAACCATCTGCTAATCATACAAACATACTCGTACTAAACGGAAACCTCGATATCCATCATCAGCGCCGCGGTGTAGCTGCATAGAAACCAGACCTAAACCTGAGACAGATGATGCCAATATGAACTTCTGCAGGGGGGACTGAAGGAGCCTACATCGCCGAAAAAAAAAAACCTCAAATTCCGACATAAACAAACACGATCCACTTCTCCAATGATACTTCATCAGCCGTGTCCACTGCTGCAGAGTTCGGCGCCACCGCCGCATGTTCGAAATTCACCTTCGGGTGCTTGAACATCTCCTGGTAGAACCGAGTCACAAACCGATGCGCGAACGCATCGTCTACCCTCCACGGCGTCCCAATCACCCCATTGAACCCCGCAAACTGCATTCCAGCTGCGAGGTGGAGTACCTCGTCCGGCATCGACGCATCCCCGACAGCAGTATGGCACGCAGACAAGAACGCGAACTCGGAGTTGGTATAGCGCTCCTGGATGACGCGTATGAGCGTGAGCTTGCCGTCGCCGATCGCGAACCACGAGTTAAATGGCTTTGTCGCGTGCTGCCCGCCGTGACAGGCAACGTAGACCCAGTGGTGATCTCGGAATGCCTGCACAGTGCCTTCGATAGTTGCCGCCTTGCCGTTGACGGTCTCAAACTGGACGTCGGGGGGCATGCCTGTCTCGTTCCGGATCTTCCGTAATTCGTGCTCCACCTCGACGAGCTCGCCCAGCTTAATGCCCGCATTCGGACGCGCCTGACCGACAACCGCAAATGAAATCGGGTTCATCGTTCCAGTGGTACATTGGGCTACTTGCTGTGCACGAACACGCTCACGCGTACAATGAGACCAGAGAGAGAAGGTGCGTATGAAGACACGTAGAGATTCATAAAGTCCTTACGTCCTTTTTGGTATGGACCTGCAGCGTGCAGTGAGAGTGTTGTGAATTTCGACGTGGGGCATCATCAGATGCGCGAGCCTAGAGGCAGCTGAACGTCATTCTGCAGGTCAGAGGCGATAGGTTCAACCACAGGCGACCACAAGTCGTGCAACATCTCCTTCACCTAGGACTCTGTGTGCTCCAACAATTGTGAACATAGCTGCTCAGCATCAAAAAGCAAACAAGGAAGGGATATATCAACAAGTGTGGAGCTGTGGAAGACAATCAGTGTGTCACAGGTGTACTTAGTTGCATTCATGATGATGATATGTAGGTCTGTGTTCTGTGGCTTGTTGAAGGTCATTAAAACAAGGTGGTAAGAGAAAATGTGAGAACCCATCCAGAGAGTGATTCTTGCCTATAACAGCATCAGCAAAACAGCACTTCCTTCATCCAGTACTAGCCAGACTGTGACTGACTTTTATAGCAAGGTTCCCAACTGGCTAGTACTGGACAGAAAATGCTAAAAAATTCTGCTTATAAACTTAGCCTTAAATTTCAACCAAACAATATTTTTATCAAATATAATCACTTGAGATAGTTTTTGTGGATGTAGATGTTAATATGGTTATATGGCATGTCAAGATTTTTCATAGTAGAGGGGTTGTTTTGCTGATGAGAATATCACTCCTGCTAAACCTGCTAGTATGGATCTGCACCTTTGCCTCTGCTGCCTTGAGCATGCTTCTTGAGATCTATGCTCAGCAATGTACAGTGACTTCCAAAATTGAGTCAATGTTTGGAGATTTTGGAGAATGTGTTATATAACTCAAGAACATGAACAAACAGAGCCAAAGTGTAAGTGAGTGGTAGAAGGTACCTACTCTTGGCTATGTTCTACAAGAGTATTGATAGAATTTGAGTACATATCCATGGAGATATACCCAATTCAAATTGGTAAGTTATTGACTCAATTTTGTAACTATGTATAAAATTTACAGAATCAGCCAATTCTAGTACTTTGTATGACCTTCTTTGGCCTTGATCACAGTCTGGATCCTCCTAGGCATGCTTTCAATCAAATTCTGACACACCTTTGGATTTATATGTATTATTTCATACTTCTGCCACTCTTTTCCAAACCTCCCATACTCCTTTGGCATGTCTTGGATACTTGACAAGTTCCTTTTTGATATGATGCAAAGATGCTCAATGGGATTGAGATCTGGAGATTGTGGTGGCCAAATAGAACATTGATATTATTGTCTTCCATCCACTTCTTGGCCTTTTTGGAGGTATGTTTGAGGTTATTGTCTTGTTGAAAGATCATATCTTGGAAAGGAATTCCAGATTCTTCCAAGCTGGGAAGCATGTTGTCTTTCAAAATGTCCATATATTGGTTGGCATCCATCTTTTCCTCAACCTCTGCAAGATCCTTAGCACCTTCCCAACCCATATATTCCTATATCATGATATTTTCTCCTCCAAATTTGACTGTTCCTTGAACCTCTCTGCTAATAAGGCCCTCACCTGCCTGTTTCCATACTCATTCCCTTCCATCTGAGCCTATCCTATTGATCTTGGTTTCATCTGACCAAATAACCCTCTTCCAGTCCTCAATAGACCATTCTTGGTACTTCAAGGCAAATGCTAAATGCTTTTTCTTGTTTCTAGCAGCAAAAAGTGGCTTTTTCTTCTTTGTTACAGCCTTGAATGAGTGTTTTTTTAGAATTCTTCTCACTGTTTGTGAAGAGACTGGACTAGGAATGATGGAATTAATGTGGTGGGTAGCCTGGACAGCATTGGTAGCTTTGCCTGTAGTGATTTGAGTGATAATAGCATGCTGTGAAGTAGCTGAAAGCTTAGAGGGACAGCCAGAAAGTGGTGTAGGTCTGTTGGAAAGGAAATCTCTGAGTATCCTAGAGATAGTAGACTGGCTGACATCTAGTTTGGAGGCAATAGAACAAGTAGAATGACCATTAGAGGCCAGAGAAAGGATGTTTTCTTTTTGAGAAAAGGAAATAGGATGCATAGTGAATTTGAAAGGCATAAGAGATGAAACCACTGCTTAAACAGTGTCAGCTGAAGTGGTTACTAAGATACAGTAATTATGGTAACCATCTGTCATGATGCCATCAAGGGTTACATATGACAGCTGTCAAACATTGACAAATCTGATATATACAGTGGCTCAAAAAACTGTCTGCATGTTTGCATGTTTTACATTAGTTATGACTAAATGCAATAACCCTTAATCCTAGCCCTAAACTATTACAAACGCTATCTTTTTTGCCATCTTATCTTATCTTTTCAAGTCACATGACCCCAGCATGTGACCTTATCAGTAAAGTGTCTCTATACTAAGTCCCTTTACCTTATTTTCCTTGTTGACTAATTACAATTACATCTTCAATTTTTCGAACCTGACAGCATTGGCTAGATGTGTCATCATGGACAGTCATTAGCCACTCCCCTCAGCCCTACGCTGCCACACCATTCAAATTCATTCCAAGTCATAGTTGGCTATTCTTGTCATCATCCAACCATATCCTCCCCACTTGAGTCATATTAAGTCAGAGATAAGAAGGCTATGGCTACCAGTGCACAGCTAAGCTCTGAGGCTACACCCCACTGCCTCATCACAGCCTACAGATCTTATCTGGCTATGCCCTACGCCCTATGCCTCACGCCTCACTGCCTTATCTGATTCATGCCTTTGGCTATGCAAGGCAATGCTTGGCAGTGTACGATACCAGTGCACACTGCCTCACTGGGAGTCACAACAAGTCATACTTACTTTATATAGACAATTATTGATAGATCTAGTACAAACATGTACAAACCCCTAGGTAGTATATAAAGGCCCAAGAGCTGACCAGAGAACCCTAGTCAAGTTCTCTTGGTTTTTCCCCTCGAGCACTCCACTCAGTCCACCTACCATTACACCTTAGTGCTTGTAGACTGGTTGACATCTCTTTTTTCTTTCTTTCTAGTAAAGCCGTCTAAGGCTACTATGCCCCTCCAGGCTAGTAGTTGAGGGTTGTTTCATAAACTACAAGTGTATGAAATGGAGTACCTATGCTTGGCGGTCTATTGGTCTAAGAATCAAGTGATTTGGATAAGAACTGATAGAATAGCAGCCATTTGAAAAT
>JBBPMS010000368.1:0-18893 GCA_038090435.1 Phylloporus scabripes | reverse complement strand
GAACATCACATCCCTCTGATGATGCCTACCAACCCTCCTCTTATCCGATAGTCTACACACACCTTTCTTCTAGTACGCCCACTTGAGGGTGCAGAGAAAGGTCACGAATGGCGGTAGCAACACAGTGTTCTTGGTTTGGCCGATCCACGGAGACTCGGGACACGCCGATGCGGCGCAGTTCACAGTGATAGCCGAGATGGTGTCAAGTGGCGGGGTCGAGGGTGTCGGAGGCGAGGTGGGTGGGGCGTGAACTTCCAGTTCACGCGGGAGCAGATCGGGCTTGACGATGTTGTGGCGCGGACTTGAAGCAGCAAGCGACAAGGTCTATGGCAACATTCGGTAAGCGAGCAAGTCAACACGCTTAGGCAACTACTACGGTGATGTCAAGGATTGACGGGAAACAACTTGGACAAGGGGCAGTGCTTGTTATTCCCTGCGCTTAAGACATGGAGCGCATCATGGTTCTGGTTATGTTCGATTCAGTGCGATCTCGGTCCAGTGTCGAGCTCAGGATATGTCTTGGTTGGTCCCTCGCGGACTCGCAGCATCGTTTTCCTGCTTTAAGTGTCTTCACGTTTAGGTGGTGCGGTTCCACTTTTTTTTCCTTGGTGTTTGCAGACCGTACCCCTCTTTCAATAGTTTGGCTTTTTTTTTAGTTTCCTGGAAGTCTGCAGTGGGCCCATAGTTGGCACTTCTCTTTCTGTTTCTCAGTGTGTGCTTGTATATAGTTTGTGATCGTGTATCCTAGTAGGTAGTGCTGCGCTTTGACAATCCAAGACGAACCAAAGCGCACTGAGCGGCTTGAAGCGGCAATAATTGTTTACAGGTTTCCGACCAGGCAAACGTCATCTCATCAGCGATGTTTTCATTCATAAACTTTTGTACAATCAACCTCATCCTCCACTGAATGTATATCAAGTAAACCGATGTTCTCTTACAACTAGTGTCAACTGCCACTGAAAATATATTACGCTCTCCGTCGTGAACTTAGACGATGAGCCTTTCAAAACCTAGTGTGAGCGAGTAATATGGATGTAAACTTTCGGCATAGCGGACTGTGCGAGAGCTGGTGTCACGTTATTCCAGTACTATTTGGTGGAGTGATAATCCCGTGATAAATCGATTTCCCCCTTCAGATGGACGTTCGTGATCTTGACCTGTCTTTGTCGGGGAACTGAGCGTTTCCCTTTCTTTTTGGTGGTTGTCGGCGCCTTGGGTATGGGGGTTTCCGCCGCAGTGGCCTGCAATCCCTCTGCACAGTTTCAGACGGTACCCACGAGATAGGACAGTGCGTGTGCATACCCGAAGCAAGAGCCTTGAGCAGATCAACGTCGTTTGGTACTTTAAGCTGGTGCCACAAATCAAGAAACTCTGAGGTGCATGCATCAGCTGATTGGACCGTATATGAATTAGTAACGGCCGACCTTTCTCAATTGGATTTCCTCCGCTCTCTTCGTCGGGTTTAATTTCATTCCAGAAAACCATTCTCAGCTGTCCATCTTTAACTGTGCGGGTAACGAGCACTTCGCCCTCCTTTTCAAGCTCTTCGATAGCTTGTGGGGCTTCTTTCCAGGATTCCTTCAGTGCACGAACAGGGATCCCACCACCCTTGCGCGTTTGGCGTTGTATTTCAGTCAAAAGCGCGGCTTTATTGCGAAAGTTGAAGTCATGCTTCGGACAATTTAGTCTCCTGCGCTACACGTACTCACGAGACTTACGCGGTACGAGTATAGATCCGTTTTGGGGTCATATTGAATGCGGTCGTGGGACTTGAATTTCTCAAGAAGGATTACATCGGTATCCACGGGCGTGTTTGTCACAATTGCGATGTCCTGCAACCTCATTGGATTTGGGGTGGACTGCACGTGGGATCAACATGAGGACTGTCACGGATATACGTGAATCACTTTGAGATAGTCGACAGCATAAACCAGCTGAGTGTTGACATTGGTCGCTGGTTGTGAGTGCCATGAAGCGTGGTCCTGGCGGTGTAGGATACGCTTGAATGCATCGGCGTCCTTGGAGAGGGACGACATGATGGCTGTGAACCTTGCTTATGCAAGCAACTCCAGTCGGAGTTGATTTTAAATCTGATGATTGCGATTTGGTATCGCAACCAACTTCAACTGTCAGTTCATCATGGTGAGTCCGCATTCACGCCATTTAATGACTATATTCTGAGCGGTATGCAGGCTTCCGGTGTAAATGTGGCGGATGAATGCCTTGCAGCTTATAAAGAACTCAAATTGGGCAAGCCACCCAAGCACAAGTACATCATCTTCAGCCTCAACAAGGACTTGACGGAGATCGTCGTCGAGAAGACGTCAAAAGAACCCGACTACGATGAGTTTCTCAAGGATCTGCCTGCGGGCCACTGCAAATGGGCAGTCTACGACTTTGAATTTGAGAAGGATGGGAAAAGGAACAAACTTTGCTTCATCTCCTGGTCAGCAGCGCTCCTACTGCAGTTTTTCGTTTACCTTACTCACACTGTGTCGCGGAATATCATCAGGTCCCCTGATGATGCCAAAATTAGGCCCAAGATGGTGTCTGCCTCTTCACGAGAGGCCCTCAGGCGAAAGCTGGAAGGAATCGCTGTGGAGATTCAGGGTACTGACCCCAGTGAAGTCAGCTATGAGGCAGGTTCGACAGCTTCATCACGATGCGTCACTGCATACTGACCGGATATCTCGTAGTTTTGGCCAAGGCTCAATTGAGCGCCCGCTAATCCGGTTACATGTACTTTACCCGTGATTCTTAACGTTTCTGTACCGTCTGTGAGTACACATAGCTTTACAATTCATCCAAGTTTTGCCTCTAGATATAAGTATATATGGCGCGTATCTGTCCTGTACGTAGTCAATAGCTACCACTCGAACAATTCACGGTGGCTTCCAAATTGGGCAGTCCGCTTGAGTACCAACGCACCAAGCCTTTCTGCCTTGCACAGCGAAGGTGATCGCCGTGGATTTCGTTCCCATCCACCATCATCAAGCCTGCTCACCCCCAAAGCACCCAACTCAACCCGGGTTGCACTAGTTCCGCACTATGGCGCAGGCCGCAATTGCTGCTCCCTCTAGCATTCAGTCCTACCTCAGCTCGCAGAACCAGCGTAGTAGGCATGCTTCTAAGCATCGTTTCTTTATCGTCGAGCTCTCCCAAGCACTCTTTGATTTCGTTATACAACTCCTTCCAACTGCAGAAGAGATGGCAGTGAAGGAAGACGTCAGGAAACTACTCGAACGCTTAATCCGTACTATAGAACCTGACAGCCGTCTTTTGTCCTTCGGAAGCACCGCAAACGGCTTCAGCCTTCGTAATTCAGGTGAGTATCATTCTTCCTGCCACTGCAAACAACATTGATCCCTTGAAAGACATGGACCTTTGTTGCCTCATCGACTCCGACGAGCGCCTCTCCGCCACTGACCTCGTCACCACACTTGGTGAACTTCTTGAGCGTGGTTTGTCTCATTTATTTGGTTACCGTCCTCATGTTCATCAACAAGTGCCTTAGAGACCAAGTTCAACGTCAAACCTTTGCCTCATGCGCGCATTCCGATTGTAAAGCTATCTTTGGACCCTTCTCCAGGGCTACCTTCTGGCATTGCGTGTGATATAGGCTTTGAGAACAGGCTGGCACTGGAGAACACGCGCCTGTTGATGTGTTATGCCATGATTGACCCCACTCGTGTCCGCACACTTGTCCTCTTCCGTAAGTCCGCATGCACCGCCCCTTTTCACGGTGCACTAAACAAAAATATAGTCAAGGTTTGGTGTAAGCGGAGGTTGGTCGTCATGCTTGTTCAATCTCTTCGTCTCATCAACCTCACTGTAGGAAAATTAACTCGCCATACCAAGGCACACTGTCGTCCTATGGTTATGTTCTCTTAGTTATTTACTTTCTCATTCACGTCAAGAACCCACCTGTACTTCCAAACCTCCAGCAGATGCCGCCCCTGCGCCCCATCTCTCAGGTACATACCAAGTAATGACTTGATTCCCATACTCATCCCACGTAGGAGGACATTCACATTGGTGGTTACAATACATGGTTAGACCACGGTGGCTGTTCTCAAAAAGCCTTTAATCCATGTTCGTTTCCAGGTTCTTTGATGATATCGAACTCCTGTGCCAACATTGGCAATCATCTAATACCGAAAGCGTTGCTGAACTGTAAGGTCACATGTTTCATCATTTGAAGTGGCACTAATCATTGTTAAGTCTAATTGATTTTTTCCGTTACTACTCTCGCGATTTCTCATACAACACTGGTGTTGCTTCAATACGTGCTGGATTACTCAGGAAGGAAAGCAAAGGATGGCAAAACGATGTATGCCGGAGCCCCCTTTTTAGGTTGCCAATACTTATTGCTCCTTTTAGCTTTCAAACTCAAAGTTCAACGATGCTAGGGAACGAAATCGATTTTGCATAGAGGTGTGTGTCAGTCCTAATTGCTTTGGGCATCGTGATTCTATTTGTGTTCAGGACCCTTTCGAAGTCGATTTCAATGTTGCGCGATGCGTAACCAGAGAAGGCTTATACCAGGTAACCGAAGGTCTTGACTTCTAGCAGAATTATATTCATATCTATATTGTCCGACAGATACGCGGTGAATTCATGCGTGCGTCCCGAATTTTAGCGATGCGACCGCGCGCAATTCTGGGATTATCCCAGCTTTGCGAGGAGAAAACTGGTGACGCATCTCCAGTTCCGCCCGCTTCGCTTTTTGTACCTCCTCGTCTTTCTGCTTCACCTCAGAGCCCTTTCAATGGTAGTCCTAGCTCCATGCAATCAAGGAGCTCGTCCTCTAGTAGCCATTCTCCTAAACCAGAATTTTTCGATCCGAGAAGACGAACCGTTGCCATGCCCGAACACATGGCTCCGAAGCGGAGCCCATGGACTAGCCCTCCTCCTCCTGAGGCATCGCCTAAACACCACGCAATGTTCCAGGACCACCTAGATCAGGGAATTGCATTGGCGACAGCTTCGGCTTCTGCGGGAGTGTGTGCTGCATTGACAGCCTCCGGAGATAGCCTAGAGATTTTAAACGACGAACTTGAAAGTCGCTCGGAAGCTGCTATATCTGATGACCTTCAGTCTACCCAATCTTTCAACAGGAGGTCCTTGGGTGAATCCCTGTCTGTCCCGGACACGATGGGTGTTCAGCCTTTGAGCTCTAGAGGCAGGTTAATATTGCGGCCCGGAGACCAGCCAGACAAACTACCCATTCGTTCTATTGCCGACCAGGAGACTAAGGTGATTCCTCAGCAAGCCGATCTTATCCGACGTTCACAGAGTGGGCCACCCAGCCACAAGGCAACCAATCGTTCCTCATGGCCACCGGTCACATACCCCGTCCCTGTTCTTTTTCAGACCTCACCCTCCATCGGTTCTCATCATCTTCATGTACAAATTCCTTCCCAGGCTGCTGACACATCTACTGTATTTTATGAAACTACTGCGACACGATCTCCCGTCTCGCAACTACTTCCCAGCACGCAAGAACACACCGTCAATTGCACACTCAGTACATACCCTACTTCTGGATCTCAATTGTCATCTATGTCATCATATCATCTTCCCACAAACGAGCCTGGGGACGGCGTACACTCGTCTCTTGAGCACGATTTAGCAGCTGTACATCTTTCTGATGGCGACCTTTCCGGCGACAGGTTATCATCAATGACCAGGGCGACGGGTTCACCACTGTTGGCGTACTCACACACACCCTATCCACATAGGCATGCTCCGTCGATCGTTACGGCCACACCACATCCCGATCACTTTCCCAGATCAATTTCTCGGTCATCCTCTCCATCCCTTGTTCAGCTTTCGCAGCGCCACCTCGCTATCTCAGGTGGAAGGATGAAGTCAAGGTCACCTTCCCAGTCCCCACTGAGAACGAGCATGTGCCAAATTCCCGGAGGCATGGCTTCTTATCCATTATTCCCCGCGTCATATGTCAACTGCCCCTCTACACCATCCTCGACATCCATCTCACCATCCTCGCCCACGACACACGAGGAGCCTCCACGCTACTCGTCTCCGAAGCCATCGGTGCATCTGCAGCGGCTCAAGTCATCTTTGAATCCGGGACAGCACACGATACCCTCTGCTCTTGGTTCTGTGAACTCCGTGGGATCACCGCCAAGTGTAATACCACTCCGATGATCCATGCAGTCATTCCTGAACCAGTAGCAGTGGTAGGTGATCGTGTGCTTCAGATATCGAATTCTCTCCCGTGTTATTACTATGCGTACTGCCGCGATTCAGGAAGTCCTATGGCATGGTCAAGCTGGAAGGGCATCCTTGTTACGTTGTGTGCACAGTAACTTTAACACCACAACCATTTGTGCTCGAAATGGCCTCATGTAATCACTGAAATGAAATACATGACTGCCAAGGATCCGCAATGCAGATAGCTACTACTCTGAGAACTGGCGGCACTCTCACTCTTGCGCAATAAAAGGATTTGCGATTTCTTCAGAGCCATCGACGGGGCTCAGCAGTGTAATAGTTGGTCCACGAAGGACAGCTAGACCCAACGTGCGTATATGAGGTTCGGGCTCTGATTCGCGAGATAATAGAGAACATCAGATCGCGAGGATTAGAGCGGTGATTTATATACCTTGGAGATCCTCTTCAACCTCGTCCAGTACGAGGTTGAGTAGTTGATCATAGCCCTTCAAGATGCCAGTGACTACCAGAAAAGGGTTAGCATGTGGTCGAGGGTGGGGCAGTGGGCATACCCTCACGACCACCGGTGAACTTGACCCGTATCCTCTCATTCACATACTTTGAAAGATCAAGGATAGCCTCGCGCTTGCTCTTGCTTGAGTTTGATCAACATGATGGCTGGTGGCTGGTGGAATGCTTACTTTGCTTCGGCGGACGGTGCCGGCTGTCTTGCCCCCCGGATGGCAGAAGCGCCACGGCCACCTCGTGCAGCACCACGTACCTGCCAAAGTGTGAGCGCGCGTTTCAGCTAGTCGAGAGGGCACGGACCCGATCTGCCATGGATCAAACGGTCGATGAGAAGCTGCGGGGGCGTTCGAATTACCTACAAAAATCGGATCAGGATGTGTAAATTACCTACGGATTGATGTAGATTGACGTGTAATAGGTTGTAGGAGGAGGCGTTGTGTCACTCGAGCTGATAATTTTTGAACAGCCGCTTGCCGCGCGACTCGTCTTGTCCCATCTGCCCACCAACTCGCTAGAAAAAAAAACAAACGAAAAACATAAAAACGAGATCAAATCAGACGCACGCTCCAACCGCCTTTGACCAGAGACCATTTTGTCTACTCTCATCGACGACGACCCCGACACACATCAAGTCCTGATCATGAACGCAAGTGAACTCCTAGCGAATACCTTATCCCCCGGTACGCCGCTCGTTTCATCTACTGGACACAGGCGAATCCTCCTTCTCACCTCTTCTTGGTTTGACAGACGCGAATACGCGTCAGAATGCCACCCAGCAACTGGAAAATGCCTCGAGAGAGAATTATGTATGTCTCAGTCTCGTACTGAGACCCCCATTGACCCGCCCCTTTAGCCAGCGTACATGACCATGCTGTCTGCGGAGCTCGCCAATGAAAGTTCACAACTGCACATCCGAAATGCAGCCGCTCTCGCTCTCAAAAACGCATTGTCTGCGCGTGTACGTAAACGCGTTGTCGCTCTGGGAGCGTCTTCTCTTCAAATGACACTGCTTTATTTTCCAGGAAGCCGCAAGACAAGCAGAAGCTACAAACAGGTGGCTGGCATTCGATGCTATTGCCAAGAACAAGATCAAACAAGAAACGCTTGTCACGCTCGCTTCCCCCGTCGTCAAAGCTGGCTCTTTTGCGGCGCAAGTTGTTGCCGCAATTGCAGCAGTAGAACTTCCACACGATCAATGGCCTGATCTTATCGAGCTACTTCTCGGTTTTGTTAACAATTCTACCAATACAAATCTCAAGATTGCTACGCTGCAGACTATCGGTTACATCTGCGAGTCGATTGTGCGTCGTCTGATCGATACATGTCTTGTCACCTCACCATCCTTTCAGAAACCCGAGATATTGAGTCTGCGATCGAATGAGATCCTGACCGCCGTGATCCATGGCGCTCGCAAGGATGAGCCTTCAGCTGACGTTCAACTGGCCGCTGTGCATGCGTTGTACAATTCTCTCGAATTCGTCCGCGAGAACTTTGAGCGGGAGGTGCGTCCATGTCCGTATGCCACCTACACTGCTCGAGAGCTCGACAGGGCGAGCGCAATTACATAATGCAAGTTGTATGCGAAGCCACCCAGAACCCCTCAGTGGCTGTTCAAGTTGGGGCATTCGAATGTCTGGTCAAGACAATGGCACTTTATTACGATAAGATGGCGTTCTACATGGAGCAAGCGTTATTCGGAGTATGTGATGCTCAACCTAGCTTCTTTACTTGCTTACCCGTTGCTCCCAGTTAACTGTTATGGGCATGAAACATAATGATGAACGCGTAGCGTTGCAAGCAGTCGAATTTTGGACAACCGTATGCGAAGAGGAAATCGAACTTGCTCATGAAGCACGAGAGGTACATACGTCTTCCTGTTATGGATATGTTTCTGACTGCTGTCAAGGCCGCAGACTATGGCGAACCGCCAGAGATCGAGTCAAGATACTTCGCAAAGGTTGCGTTGCCTGAAGTCATTCCCGTGCTCTTATCTCTTCTTACGCGTCAGGAGGAAGACGCCGATGAGGACGAATGGAACATTTCCATGTCTGCAGGCACATGTTTGAGCTACATGGCCCAAGCGGTCGCGGATCCCATTGTTCCTGCCGTGATTCCTTTCATTGAGGCCCACATCAAGTCACAGGATTGGCATCAACGCGAGGCTGCCGTCATGACATTCGGCTCGATCCTTGATGGTCCTGATCCCACCGTCCTTATGCCCCTTGTGAACCAGGCCCTCCAGCTTCTTATCGGAATGATGAATGACACCAACCTGCACGTCAAGGACACGACTGCATGGACGCTTGGACGCATCTGTGATTTGTTGATCATCACGATTAAACCTGATGTGAACCTCCACCCTCTGATATCTGCACTAGTGAATGGCTTGCAGGATAACCCACGCATTGTGACCAACTGTTGCTGGGCTTTGATGAACCTTGCAGACCAGCTTGGATATCTTGAGGAGGAAAATGAGCAGGCGTTGACTGGCCATCTGTCTCCGTACTACGAGGGTGTAGTCAATGCCCTTCTCCGTGTCACAGAGACGTGAGTGCTTTTGAACCGAGACAGTTTGGTGGATCCTTATGAATGCCTTTAGGACAACTAACGAAGCCAACTTCCGAACTTCTGCCTACGAGGCTATCACGTCCTATGTCATCCATGCGAGCGTTGATGTTATCCCGGTGGTCCAAAATACTTTGATCACTATTCTTGTACGTATGGAACAATTGCTATCGATGCAGGTCTGTGGATTCAATTATGTCTCTGCATGGTCTTAAAGGCTGCCACAGAATCAGATTGTTGGTGTGGATGACCGTAACAACTGGAATGAGCTTCAAAGCAACCTCTGTAGTGTTGTCATTGTAAGCCGCCTTTGCAGCCAGAATGTAGTGGGATAAACTGACGAATTTTCAAGAGCGTGGTTCGTCGCTTGGGCGAAGGCATCCAACCCATGGCGCTCCGTATGATGGAGCTCATCATCGGACTCATCGAGGCTGCTGGGAAGACATCGACCGTCCTTGAAGACGCATTCTTAGTCGTTGGGTCGCTAGCTTCTGGCAAGGATCATCTATTACTCATTATGGAGTAGTCGCCTGATGTTGTTCTACTGCAGCTCTCGAGACTGGCTTTTCGCCATATATCCAAAGGTTTTTGCCATACCTGTATACTGCTCTCAAGTCGCATGAAGATACCCAATTATGCATGGTTGCTGTCGGCATTATCGGCGACATCTCACGTGCATTGGGTGAACAAAGCGCCCAATATGCTGACGTATTCATGAGTGCCTTGCTGGAGAATCTACAAAGCGATGTTTTGAATCGCAATGTGAAGATCGCTGTCCTTTCGTGCTTTGGGGACATTGCACTCGCAATTGGTGCCAAGTTTGAGCCATACGTCGACACCACCATGGGTGTGCTAAGGCAGGCAGGAGCTCTCCAACCCAACCCCGTAAGCTCTGTTGCTTTGTATTCTTGATTGTGTCGACCTCATCGCTCGACAGCTTGATTTTGATCTTGTGGATTACGTGACGCAATTGCGCGAGGGTATTCTAGAAGCCTACACGGGAATAGTTACTGCCTTCAAGAACACTGACAAAGGTATGCCACTATTTTCCCCACCTTCTGATCACTCAACGAGTTTTTCTTCAGTTCAACTGTTACTTCCTCACTCGTCGAATATCTTAGAGCTCATCCAACGATGCCTGGGTGATGACGACCGGTCGGAAACCACTGTCAAGCTGTGCTTTGGTCTATTGGGTGACCTTGCGGATGCCTTCCCCAACGGTCAGCTCAAGCAGCTTTTACTTGCTGAATGGATAGCATCAGACCTACGAAACAAACGCGGTATGACACAAGAAACGAAAAAGACTATGCGTTGGGCTCGTGAGGTGAGAGCGTCTGAAAGTCGCAGACAGATCCCCCTCACATCCTCTCCCTCAGATGATTAAGCGCGCAACCGCATAGAGCTACAACGGACACATCTTCGAACCCGTTGGGCGTTTTCTCAGATTCATTCCCTTTTATATCTCACCAGTGCAAGCGAACTAATTAGCTTTTTTTGATGCACCTTTGTTTCTGCATCTTGAATTCGGATCCTAAGTGTACCCGTTCCGTCAATCGCCATCTGAAGGAGGCACAGCATATCATTCCCATTTGCATTCGCATGTAATAGAAGACGGTGTAGCTTGTTTTTTGGTACTTAATTTCAGTTTTCTTTTTCTCTGCCAACTACTATCGGATCGAGCGCGTTTTTGCCGTTGCCAACACTGTCCTTGTACCTGTATCTGTTATAAAATGACCATCTCTGGCAGTTGTATTATGTGGGAACAAAGTGCAAAAACGAAAATATGCTTTACACACAATAAATCACATCCTGCTTTCCAGCAAAACAGCTTCTCTCCTCCACCCCAGCGTCCCCTTACCAAATGCAGCTTCAAGCGCCTCATCGATCGTCCGGACAAAACAAAATTGCATCTCGCGGCGTACTTCGGGTGCGACGTCGTGCTCGACATCTTTCTTGTTAGCCCACGGAAGAATGACCTTGCGAATCTGCGCCCGATGGGCACCGAGAACTTTCATCCGGATACCACCCACGGGGGTGACGCGCCCGCGAAGCGTGATCTAACCCCACACGATCAGAAGACGGCATCAGGACCGCTTCTGTCCTACTCACCTCGCCCGTCATCGCTACGTCCTTTGAAACGGTCGCCCCACTCAGTAACGACACAAACGCACACGTCTAGACGTGCATGAGTAACACATCACAATCCACCAGCCAGAGATGCCTCACCATGGCAATCCCCGCGCTCGGACCGTCCTTTTTTTGAGCGCCCGCCGGCAGGTGGAGATGAATATCAATCGCATCTGGGACCTTGAGCGGGTCGATCCCCCGCCCCGCCGTGATCCCCAGTTCAAACGCATGCGACCTCGTCCAGCTCAGCGCAATCTCCCCGCTCTCCTTGATCACGTCGCCCAAGCTCCCTGTCAGCTTGAGCCGCCCCGTACCGGGAACCGCCGTGCTCTCAGCGGGCATGATCCCACCCTCGCCCATGCCAGTGACTACGAGCCCGTAGACGACGCCACGCCGCTCCTCGCGCTCGCGCTCTTCGCCGTCCCACCGCGGTACACCCAGGATCTTGTCTAGCTCATCTTTCTCCACAACACTGCGCCACACTTTGTTGTGGTTCTTGGCGGCATCGAGATACTCTGCCCACTCTACCGCTTTGAACCGGACAACCGCGCCGATCGCACGCTCGAGACTCCGCACGCCTGCTTCACGGGTATACGCTGTGGCGATGTGGAGCAGGGCATCCTCCATCAGTTCGACCTGGGATGGTGAGAGACCGTTGGCGCGAATTTGTTTCGGTAGGAGGAATCGCCGTGCAATGTGCATCTTCTCGTCGTAGGTATACCCCGACAGCTCGACAACCTCACATCGATCAAGCAGCGGTGCGGATATTGTCTCGAGTGTGTTCGAGGTGCAGATGAAGAGCACTTGGCTGAGATCGATGGGGACGTTGATGTAGTGATCCTAAAGGCGACTTATAAGTGGCTGCTATTTGAACAACTTTTATACTTGCATTGAACGAGTTATTTTGCTCGGGATCAAGTACCTCGAGCAAAGCCGCTGATGGATCCCCGTGGAAGTTGCTATGCCCGACCTTATCTATCTCATCCCTTTGGAAATTGTTAAATCGGCAACCCGTGATGACAGCAAGGACGTACAAAAGTATAACAGGATCACATCTTCCAGCTTTCCGCAGCGCCTGGACGATCATACCCGGCCCCGATGCAACGTATGTTCTGCGGTGTCCCCTGCGATTCTCTCAGTTCGTTCTTCATTACGACCCAGGAGTAAACGAACCCACCTAATTTCGGCCTCGTCACGCACACCACCAAGAGATATTCGTTGAAAAGGCCGATTTAGAGCCTTTGCAATCGATTGCCCAAGTGACGTTTTTCCCGTTCCAGGAGGACCAACAAACCTAGATATTCACCAAACTTAGCTCAACATCCAACATTCACGAGAACCTTGCGGCTTACAGTAATATGGGACCTTTGATGCCCTTTTTCCTCCTCGGTAAGGGTGCTTTAGTATCCTTGGGAGTCGAGCCTTGCTGCAAGGCAATACTTGCATCAGAAGCAGGGATTAGCGAGCGTTCGGAATTAGAGCGGTCTGGTGAAGCCTTGGCTCGTTTGTCTACAACTTCTTCTGTTGCTGTGATGAGGGGCGGCAGCGTGACTTCATCAGCCATGGCGTGCAATCGGACTACCGCAAGGAATTCTATTAACCGGCGTTTGATTTGCTCAAGACCATAGTGGTCTGCATCAAGCTGAGCGCTACGAGTATGTATTAGCAACAGGGCAATGAATGTTATTCCGAGTGACTTGCCGAGCCTTGGTCAAGAAGCCAGGATCCATGAGGGCATCCTGCGCGGTCGCCTGGAAGGCCGATGCAGACGGCCACGGGACACTCGTCAACCATTCCAGCTAGCGCTCGCGTGAGTAGATGCACCACTCCCAACTTCAAAAGCCTTACGTATGTCCGGATGACACCATTCTCGACGCTCCCCTGTGGAATACGCTTCAACCGCCTCCACTCCCTCACCCCAACCTTTCTCTCCTCAGTCCCCGCATCGAGCGCCTCAATCTTCTTCCTCAAATCGGCGAGATCATCCGCATCTGCCTGCTCATCCTCGTCCAGCTCACTCCCCACACTCCCCCCCTGTGTCGTCGCACCATGCAAACTCTGCAGCTCACGCTGGATCGCCGCAAGCTGCTGGCGCAAGAAATACTCCTTTTGCTGGCGCGACAGTGACTCGTCCACCGCACTCGCAATCTTCTTTGATACCTCTGAAATCGACGCCTGCTTCACAAACAACGCCGTCGCGCGGCGCAACCGCGCCTCGACGTCGCTCGCCGCCAAAAACCCTGCGTGAGTTAGCAACCGGTCATGCCCACCCAACACGCGGACGCACCGAGTTTGTCAGCGTATTGGCCGGTGATGGTGGCGACGAGCACGTCGGCCATCCACCCCGCGCGCGCGTCCGACATTTCCTCTACCATCGCGCCGACCTTGAGCCAGTCGTCGCGGCGCTGCGTCTGCGCCGCATCCTTGGCGAGCCGGTCGAGCAGTGCAAGTGCGGCGTCCTTGAATGCCTCGACGGCGTCGTGCGAGGGTGGTGTGTCTGTGGGGGGGTACGCCACGGCGTGTGGCTGGAGCGCAGAGCTCTGCACCGAGTCCAGGTTGAGCGGGTGGACAAGGCGGAGGCGGGTCAGGCCGTGGAGATAGAGGAGGTAGGGGTAGCGGGGGGCGGGGGATGTGGTGGAGCGAGCGCGGACGAGTCGGACGACGCGGGCGGCGACGCCGTGTGGGGGGGGCAGAGGGTTGGTCGGCGGTGGGGGCGCATCGGGGGATGGCTCGAGGGGGACTGGGACTGGGATGGCTGCGAGAATGGGCTGGCCAGTGTCCGAGTCGTCGAGAACGGCGAGAATATTGTCCGCGAATGCTCTCGATATTGGGATTGTGAGCCGCGCAGTGGGCAGAAGGATGAGCGGGTAGGGGAGCGGGAGGACGGGTAGGCGTGGAGCCGATGGCATTACTATCTACTACGTGGTAGTACAAGTACAAGAAGCGGATCACATCGGCCCACTGCCAGAACCGAAAGCTTTTATGTCATTTTTCGCGTCTTTTTCGAGATTCTACCTATTTTATGCGTAAATCGTATCTTTAGCGCGAGGCCCTCGATAAATCACTAAAGCACCCAGTTTAAGTGCGAGCTTGGACCATGGAAGGCGAGACCTACCCAAACGCCGCATCAATGTAAGACTTGACCTCCTTGTAACTCACAACCAGACAACTTTGCTCGTCCCGAGAAACCAGCATGATACGTTCGTCCGTTCCGCCGTCGAGCTACACGACGTGAGAACGACACTGAGCATCGAGTTGCATATGCCTACCTTGTTCAAGCAAGTGAGGACGTGTGACAAGTTCACGACAGGGTTGCCGTTCTCATCCACTTGGTGGAACACATAATCACGGAACAGCTTGATGATGTACCTGTCTCCTGTCTCGGACCAACGTGGCTCACGGGCAAACCTAACGACAAACTGAAAAAGATATGTTACATCGACAAAAAGGTACACGCACTCTGGCCGTTCGTTGATGAACCCAAATTTGCACAGTAAACGGACCAGACGACCATTTTCAAGTTCACTGGTAAGCTCACTCTCGAGCCTGTCGCTGCCGCTATCCCCAAAAAGTCAGAACACGACCCCGAGTGTGGCCTGGTACTTACATTCGGATCTCATCCATCTCGCGAAGCAACCTATTCTTCCCAATCATATCAAAGACTTGCGCAATGTTCTGCATCCTACATCAAATTTCTGTTTTTCTTCAAAGCAACTGCATACCTTGTGCGAAGCAGCCTTGGAAATGAGATACAATGCCAATGTCTTGACTTCTGCAGAATACAGCCTTGTCATCGTCTCCAACGCTTTCGGCAACGTATTCACGGCCGCCGGGTTCGCACAACACAACCCAAAAATCAACCGCCCAAACATGATCAGGTCGTCTTGTTGAAGGAGAGACATGTCCTGCTGCGTATCATAAATGAGCACGTCAACGATGCCGCATGAACCGATCCGAAGCCTTGGATAGTATTAACAGCAGATAAGCGAATACTTTCAGGGAATAGACGTACCTATTCTTTCCCGTCACCAGAATCTTTGTCGGGTCAACCATACAAACTGCTAACCTCGCTTCGTGAGCCGCTCGTATTGCACCCGCAATTTGAATGATGTATGACCATAACGTGGCTTCCGGAATAGCAATATTGTTCGCTCCTCCGAACCTGCTCGGTGAAAACATAGACTGCTTGGGGCGCAGGTACATATCGTACACCGTCTGCGAATTGGGATGATAGTCA
The DNA here is from genome assembly GCA_038090435.1 of Phylloporus scabripes. Lineage (NCBI taxonomy): Eukaryota > Fungi > Basidiomycota > Agaricomycetes > Boletales > Boletaceae > Phylloporus > Phylloporus scabripes. The sequence continues at coordinate 3,259 of JBBPMS010000368.1, read as the reverse complement.
TACGACACCACAAGCGCTGCGAGATGAGTTAATATGGCAGAAATAGAGATATAACGAAACACAAACAGTTGTCATTGAAAGCACGGGTCGTAAAAGCTTCCCGTACTCGGACGATATTGGGATGTTGAACCCGAGACCAGGCTTCGATCGCGCTAAACGCAGCCTGGTGCAAGAGCCTAAAATCTAGTCAATTGGTTATGGTTCTCCTGTCGACAAAGCAGACATACTCTCGACCCGCCGCAAAACATAGGGTAGCCCGTCGTTAACATTCGTCGCACGGTACACAGTCGAGAACCAGCTAAAGAACTTGCGTCGTTCAGACAATGGCTGTTCGAGTGGTACGAGCGAGTGATAGCCTTGGAGTTCGTCGGGGAGATTGTAAGGGGGGAACGGTATGGAATGAGTGGCTTCTGAACGTTTCTGGAGTTCCTCGCGCACGTTGTCCGACATGAAGTGCGACGGAACGAGCGTCTCTGGAATCGGCCGCGTGTAAAAGTGATAATTGAGCTGGATCGCAGGGCATGTAAGCGTATCATCGGTAGTCGGACCTTGAGTATGCAACTGACTGGCTGTCGTACGTAGGCTGGTTGAGAAGGCTGGTAAAAGCTACCCAAGGATGCAACCGCGTCATCGTAATCTGCTTGGTTGATCTATGAATATGGTCATTAAGCGTGTGGTCTCAGGTAGGGGCAGGAAACCGACATGATCTGATGAATACATAAGTGGGTCCTCCACTTGTTGATATTCATTTGCTACATCGTACTCGTGAGGTGAACTGCCGGTCGCGTGGTCTTGCGCGTATTCGTCATTAGTCGAGTAGTAGGGAGACGGAGACGGACTGGTTACATGCTCAGAAGGAGACACAGGGGTAGTTGATGTGGGGCTCACGAAGGAGGAAATGAATGGGGTGTAGTTGGAGAGGTGGTTGCAAGAGCGTTGAAGTTGATCTTGGGTACGAACACGGGGGCATTGACTGCCTGAGCACTCAGTGGAGCAGGTGCTGAGGGTTCTGGGCTTGTCCTGCGTGGCATTGGTATGGGCCAAACAAGTTCAGTGGCGGAGTAGCTCACGCAGTTGTGGAGTCATCCGACTAGAGGAAAAAGTGAGCGCAGAAACGGGACCATTGAGCCTCGTACCGGAGGATGATAATAAATACAGCCTTTATCTTGGAAGCGACAGGACCTGTGCGGGACTGTTAGGGACCAAGGAAAAAACTTGAACGGATTTAATACCCGTAAATGTGAATATTTCTGCACTGGCGCTGGGGAGAATCTAGAGAGGATATTTGGATGAGTACGGGTAAGGTGAAGGTACACATACCCCGCTTTGGGGGCGTTTTTTGGTCGCCTGATTGTTCCGCTGGGTCGACGATCCTGACAGCGGCCGAGTTCGATGGGCCCCTTTTGAAATAGGCCATCAACGAGTATCGCTCAAACCGAGCCGTTCAATCAGCCATCAAGTCAACATTAGTCATCCGTCGGTAGATACCGTTACTAGTACTACCCCTAGTCTACCTCCTCATCCCTAGTCGGTGCAGCTCTGAGGACGGCTTGCCTGCGCTTTCTCAGTGCGTGCGAATAAGCCAGGCAGACCCATTTGATGTATCCAAGGTCTTTGATCCTCCCGTGCTCAGCCAACCTTGCATGCAACAGTTCGACATCACTAAACGCAATGATGGGAGGTACCCGATCGTCCTTGGGCGCGACGACCGACGTAAGCCGGATCAATGGTCGCGCACTCAACGGTGTTGAGTTCGTGAGTACAGTACGGGTTGAGAGCATCCGAGGTTTGGAGAATAGCCCAACTGTTGTGGATTTTGGAGAGGGGGCCACCATTGGAGATTCGCCAAGTGGAACACGGGACTGGCGTGGCTGTATCACTGCATTAGGTGGATACCGAGAAACAAATGTCTGCAGCAACACAAGGGCAGCGTCCAAGTCATTAGACCTGTAAAACGTCAGGTATGACGCAAAGGGTCGACGGTACGACTTACAGTACAAGGACCCTTCTCATGGCGGCATGCGCCCTTTCTATTAATCGTGCAAAGGACCCGATATCTCCCTTGCCGGATCTCAGCCCATTTGTTTCTATTACCTCCCACCGCCGCCAGACGTCCTCGGCCCATCGAGCAGCGATGTGACGTTCTTCCACCCGTGCTATTGCACATCTTTCCAGCGAATTTATGCAAGTATGCTCGTCGGGACGCAACACCTTCATGAGGGGCGAATGACTTTTGTTGAATAGAGAATTAAAGACTTGCCGCGAGGTCTCGATGCTGGCGTGTCTGTAAAATACAGACAAATAAGCATTTACGAGGATTGGTGTCAGCTCTACACGCGCAAATCTGCCGGTAAGCAAGCCAGCTGGAGGGCCATGTACCTCCTCTATGGATAAATGTTGGTCCTGAAGAATCCTATCGAAAAGCGCCTGCGTTTCTGCAATGACATCGGACGATGTTTGTGGTGGAAGGCGGGAAAACGAGGGAATGGTCCCAATATTTTCTACCGAAACGTCGCCAGCTTGTATCTGTTCAGCGGGGTGTGGACCGCTATGGCTCGGCATCTCATGTGCTTGATCTTCCTGCGCAGACACTTGCTCGTCCGATGCGCTAGGCTCGACAAATCGCGTCGTCTCTCTCCGAAACGGCACCTTGTACGACGCATATGTGTGGAATATGTGGGTCATCAGCTCCGCGTCTACCACCGAGCCCTCACCATTGCTCTCTCGCACGGCTTCAGCAAGTATCCACCGTGCCTTTTGGAGGTCACCAGCGCGTTTACAGCCCTCCAACAGGGCGCACCACAAACCCCTGCCGCTGATACCCGATATCGAATGATGATCGCTCATCTCCCTCGCGAGCCTCATGCCCTCTCCCACCCACTCCGGCCCAGCTCTGCCGCATACTTCTATGATAGCCTCGTAGGCGCCCTTTGTCGGTTTGACGCCATTCTCCTGCATCTCCATCCATAGGTCCAAGGCACGTTCAGGTTCAGGACGAGAGAAAGATGCGCATGCACGGATCATGAGAGCGTACAGGTGTGCATCAGGGACAGGGTGGGCGACGTAACGCATGTGAGCAAAGAGATCCCAAGCTTGGGCTCGTGCAGCGGCACGGCCAAGACCTGGCTGGGAAGAAGGGCATGTTTGGACATTGAAGAGAGCGGAGATGGTCCTAGTATAAGATTTGATTGGAGCGAAATTGCCACTGGCTTCATACTTGTGCAAGAGAGCGAGAGCGCTCGTCGGAAAGTGTTGGATG
>JBBPMS010000366.1:0-13624 GCA_038090435.1 Phylloporus scabripes | reverse complement strand
TAATCGTCTCTAGTATGTTCCCAACAGGTTGTCTGTCAAGGAGAAAGTCAATCCAAGGGTGGACAAGAGATAGAGAGTCCTCTTGAGTTTCGATCGCCACGACGCCAAGTGCATTCGTCTTCGCGCGGAAAATACGTTGTGACCCATTCCGAGAGACCGACACCGGCCCAAGTTTGAAGGTGAGACATGGGGGCCTCATGCGGCGTCCTGAAAACGACGGCACCAGCAGCTCATTCACTCGGTCGCACAGCGTCGTGAGCAAAGTTAGGTTGAGCGAACGAATTCCGACAGTAATGTTCCCCATTTCTGAGCCAGAGATGGCTGGGGGTGTGTGCGAAGATGATCGCCCTTGTTGATACAGCATGTATCGCTCCAAGCCCAGTTTAATCCAGCCTCTCGCACAAGCCTGCAAAACATTTTAAGTTTCTCACGCGCAGGAGATGCCTCGAGATCATACACCACCACCTTCATGACCTTTTCAAACAGGGTTCGTTCTCCTCCCACTTGTGCGAGAATGTAACGTAGCGAAAATATTCCCCAACCTCCTGCTCGATATGAGCATGATCAATGTGTGTGGTCATGGATGAGATGAGCTCCGTGAATGTTGGCGTCTTTTCAAAAGTAGAAGCCTGCTCGGATTTGTCGCAAAGACGACCATAGATGGTGTCGATGAGGACCAGAGGAGAGTCATGGATCGTATTCTTGATGATTATGCAAATAGCTTCTGTCGTCTTTTCCGGCCTGATGTAGCGGCGTGATTGTTCTACGAAAGGGCGTTGATAAAAGGATGCCTGCACAACATGATTACCCTCACCACGAATCTCCGGATCTGATGATTCGGACATCTTTAATAACATTGCTCTAAATATGTCTATTGCATCATCATGGCACCCTATACCACGTAAGGCCTCATGCTTCCTGTCATGGCCCAATGGAGACAACGGATCAAGCACAATTGCCTGAGCAAATCCATCAATATACAAGGACTTGAATGAACTGAAATGATCTACTTCATTTGCATCATTCAAGGCATCCTCCCACTCTCCATTGCCTGCATACGCCTTGCTTCGCTCAGTCAGCAGGTACTGCAGGGTGGTGGGATTTAACGACAGTGCAGTCGCATACTACAATATGGCCTCGTTGTACTCTTTGGTACTCATGGCGATATCTCCAAGTTTCACTAGTTTCCCAGAGCATTGAGAATTAAATCTGATGGAGGATAGTCATAAGGAGATATCCCATACCGCTCGTATGATCACGCACCTCGAGTCCAATCTGCTAGCTCGTGATCTATCTCCTGTGCCAGTTCATTAACAATTTGATGGAAACATGCAACTGCGTCAGCCAGATGGCCGGTCATCTTCGAGATGGTCACATATAACTTGATAGATTGTGAACTTTGGGAGCATAAACTACAGACCAAAGGAACATTAACTCCGCGAGGGATACTAGGGAAATAAATACTTACACCAGTAGTGGAGGCCAAGGCATCTTTCCAAGAACTGTGTTGTCAGTCTTAGTTCCGCCCAATCTTTCAATAGTGGCGTCAAAGGGTGTGATGCACTGTTGTCACCAGCAGTTGCAGAACTTCTGTCGTGATTGCTTTCCGGTATAGAAAGACATTGTTGTATGAAATCTGTTGTGAAACTTCAGATATATGGTCAGAGGGCAGACAGAGACGATAGCATGCTAGTAATCCACGTCCTGATGGAACCAGGAAAACTAGTCTCTTGACCCACCATACGCAATAGAGACTCAGCAGCCTCCTTGGTGCAACTGGCTAGAAAAAGAACTTCACACAGTCGCTGTCGAATTACAATTGCAAGATCGTCAAATTTCTATCCTGAAATCTGTGAGAAATCGGGTTCAATTTCGACACCCTGCAATGTAGCAAGAGACATACCAGTGAGGTTATTAATGGTGGTTGTTGCGTGCGGTCACCGAGTTTCATTCGCACATCCTGAAATGACTTGATCGCACGACTGTAGTTGCCACTCTCCATGTGCAGGTTCCCAAGGGAAAAGTGCATATAAGCCTATTATGAACATGGGCACACTATCAAATGATAGCACATTATCCATGTGTCTTAACTACATGGAATATACCAATAAGAAGAACAAGTCTAAGGCCTAAGGATCTAATGCTGCAAAGAAGAATGACAAGCTAGAATTGGTATCCTAGCTGGAGATGAAGATTTACAAAGAGCAACCACTTCAAGGTAGCAGTAGAACCTCTAAAGGGGCAAGGGACAAGAGAAAGAAAAAAGGTGCTTGATTGAGTTGTTCCCAGTTACAGGGTGTAATTGAGATACAAGAGAGGAGATCAAGCCTAAGAAAACAAGGGAAAAAGGGGTGAGGGTTTATATACCCAAGTGGTAGAAGGCCATGGAAGGCTATAGAATGTTTATGACTAAGCAGATAGAATTTCAAGAAAGAACATGGAATAAATATATAAGCAATGTAACAGTGAAGGAATAAGCATGATAATGAAGTGGATAACAAGTCGTGCAATAAGGAATATGAGATGAGTTATCATGGAAAAAGAAATGAAGTCCAAGTGTGAACAAAGGATGAATTATAACAAGGACAACCATGCTGCTGAGGCATTTCTTCAAGGTGAGTAACAAAAAACTGTATAGTACTGGTTCATGTGACATGCTTAGCAGCAAATTCCAACCATCACAACTATTCAACTTACAAAGGTGTGTCTTCATATATCAACTAATGGTTGTTAACTCACAATTACTCTAGGATCAACAGAGGTACATCCTGATATCATTGATGGTGGGTCAAATCTAGCTCTACTCACTAAGGAACAATCTGGTGCTGTCCAAGGTTCTGGTAATAGTGAATTTAGTGATGTGGATGCTTGCTAGGTTGAGCCCATTAACTGATGTGCATAGTACAAATCCCCACCTCCTTGCCAAGGAATATGAACACTTCAACAAATCTGTGACTATAGATGTTGTTAGCCAATATCATCAATGTAACCACATTTCTCATCCTCCTGATCCATCAACTCTGCATAATGTTCATCTTTAGTGACAACACCACTCCAATATCAACAATCCTTCTCATTTACACAGTGGAAGAAGACCAGCAGGTGCTGCTACCCCAGATCTCCTCCAATCTGAAGTTGCCTCCATGGCTGAAGCATTGGCTAATGTCACTAAAGGACTGTCCAGTGCAAATATCCCTCCAGGTCCATTGATGGGTTTCACAACTAAGCTTTGATCTTATCTTCACAAGTTCTGTGAAGTCATTGAATGTGCAAATCTGCTGTGAGCAACCCATTCTTCAACTGTTCCAAATTTATTGAATGGAAAAGTGATGAGCACCTCATGGAAGCCTTGAATGAATGCAAAAACATTCCAGAAGGTGTGTTGTTTGCCATTGTCTGCTAACAAGCTGTTTGCTGACCTTTATAGGATACTGGCCACAATATTAGGAAGACCATGATGTTTTAGTAAGTTGGGCATTAAAACTATTGATCTGCTAACAATTATACACAAGCTTTGGGAGGCATTAATGACCTAGCACTCTTTTACAACCTTGGTGAAAAGTGCTCATCAGACAAGAATAAAGCTGAAGCTGAGCATCTCATTCAAGGATCAGCTTTTACTCATGATGGTGTTGATGACAAAGTATGTATGTTGTACAAAATTATTTATTTTTACTAACTTCTTGCAAGGTTCTACAAATAATATGGCTGCCCCTGCTCTTGCAGCTCTGACTACTCCATTTTTTTACAATGGCCCCTCTACTCTTGTTGTTTTATTCCCAGACATGTTTGACTGTGAAGTCCCAAAAGTCACTGTCTGCCTGGCAGTGACTGCCATATGCATGTTTGTGAAGGACCATACTCCATCCAATTTTTTTCTCTAGATCCAAGCTGCTATTGATAAGTATATCATTAGCAGAACTTGTCAAGATTGAACATTTGAGTATGCAAGCTATTCTAAGGTTTATGTGAACTTTTACATAATGCAACTCTCTATCAATGAGGACCCAAAACATGTGGTGAAGATGAAGGCACTTCAAAATGAGTGGGCCATTTCTGCCAGATAAGCCATTTGAGTTGATATATTGTTTTATACCAATCTTTTGCAAAGCATCCATCAATGAGATTGAAGTTGTCATTGCATTTGACAGTGACTTTCAACCAGTCTTGGATTGATGTTCAGCCATAGGGTTACTCAAATAGAGGCTGCATATAATGAATGGATGTGACTGCTCAATTGTTCATATGTCAATGAACCCATATGTTTACATGTTTGTGCAGCCTGCTAGTATAGTGTCTGTAGAGTACTGGCTTTCCAAATGACATTTTCTATATGTCTATGAAGTGTATGTGTGGAGTGCTGGACAGACTTGTGTCCTCTGTTGGGTATCTCATAGTACCTGTATTCATCATTTGAGTTAATTGTCCACAACCCTTACAAAGAACTGTAAAGGTCTACAATACTAAGTACTTTCCTGTAGAATTTGTCATGATATACAAACCTGTACAGGCTTGCAGAGCCTATGGTTGGTTTGCTGATGCTGGCTCAGACAAGAATACAATGGAGTTATATCCCACCAACAATCCTCTCTATAACTTAGAAGGACAGGAGAAGATTTCAACCACTACTAACATTTAATACTTTTTTAAGAAAAGCTTAGAGGGCTCAGTTTGTAGAGGCTGCAGGTATGTGTTAAATGTCCCATCTCTGTAACTGGTCAACAGTACTCACCATGTCATATTCTCTATAGGAAGATCCATGATGTGGATCCTGTCACTTGAACATGGACTTATGCAAGTAAATGAGATTGAATGTTTTGATACTCCTATAACACTAGAACATCAGAACTACATGGCCATATTGAACGCCACCACCTTCTGGAATAGGTTACCCTTGTAGAAGAAAATGGATGGCATGTTTGGATAGATAGTGTCAAAAACATCATGGTTCATAATTATAGCTTAGGTAAAACTTGAGAAGTTTTGAGCAATGGCAAATCTCTAGCTTCTCTTTCTTTTCACAATCAAGATACTTTGACATCACATGGTACACACCCAAACAATTGTGCTTCCATTCCTCTGTTTACACTAGAAGAGCTTTATAATCACATAATCACATTCATTGTTGTGGATGATCAGGTTGCTATTTTTTTATTATGTCATTCACTAACAAGTTATGCATCAGTCTCTAAACATTGTTGAGTGCAAAGAGTTTCATCAACTACTTCTACTCCTTTGTCAAGACCTGAAAGATTCCAATATTCCTCATTATACAAAAATATAAGAATAAATCATAACTGCTTGGCAGAAATACTTTGTCTTGTTAAAGGCAGAACTAGTGGTAAGTTAAATTTTGCTTAACCTATATCAGCACTTATACTAGTTCCTCTTTACAGCTTTCTCTTGGATGAATTTTGTTCACAGCTAACATATGATTGAGGGACAATTGTCAGCCTTTTCTCACAGTCATAGCCCACTGGATCACAGAGGAACCTGGAATGAAGATGCTAAAGCTACAATTTACACTGCTAGCAATCCATCACATACATGAAAATCACACGGGCAAATCTCTCACCAGAATGATCCTCTATCTTTTGGACAGGGCAGCAATAATGACAAAGGTAAAGTCCCTGCTAGATTGGTAATGCTGGAATTGCCCACTAACTCATTATACCTTTGGTTGGCCATTTTACCATGGATAACACCAGCAACAACAAGACCTGTATGCAGGAACTGGAGATTCTGTTGCATGTATGTGAGGTTGAGTTTGACTTGCATGACCAGTTCATCATGTGTTTCTCACATGTTATGCATATCTGTATGACACACATCATCAAGAGTTTTATGGACAATGACCTTGTTGATATTGCTAAAGCATGGTTTAATGCATTTCCTAACAATGAGGACTGTGAGGCATACATAGCAGCAGTTTGATCTAATCCTATTGTCATGGCCTGTGACATGTACAGGTTGTTCATGCATCTGGTCTATGTTGTGACAGATTCATGGACACAATTAATGTTACAAATGCTACTTTTTCGCCATCTTATCTTATCTTTCGAATCACATGACATGACCACGTGACGTTATCAGCTCATCATTTCATCGCTAAGTCTCTACTTCCTATTTCCTTGTTGACTAATTACGGTTACATCATTATTCTTCAAACCCAATGGCATTGGCTGGACTTGTCATCATGGACAGTCATCAGCCGCTCCCCTCGGCCATGTGCTGCCACACTATTCAAATTCACTTCAAGTCATGGTCGGCTATTATTGCTATCATCCAATCATTTCCTCCATACTCAAGTCACAGTGAGTCAGAGAAAAGGAGGCTATGCGTACCAGTGCATGGCTAAGCTCCAAGGCTATGCCCCACTGCCTCATCATTGCCTACGGATCTTATCTGACTACATCTCATTGCCTCCAGAACTCCACCTTACCTGATCCATGTCTTTGGCTATGCAAGGCTCTGCATGGCTATGCACAGACCTGTGTATACAGCCTAGATAAGGAATCACATGCTACGATACTTACTATATTTAGTTACCATCAGTACAAACATATACAAATAGATAGAGGGTATATAAACCCCAAGTGAACAGCTGGCATCCTCAGTCAAGTTCTCTTGGTTTTTCCCCTTGAGCACTCCACTCAGCCCCTTTACCGTTACACCTTAGCGCTTGCAGACTGAGTGGCCCTTCTTTTCTCTTTTCTTCTAACAATCCAATCTAAGCCTACTACGCCCATCCAGGCTAGTAGTCAAGGGTTGTTTCAATTAAGGCCAGCAACCTAAAGGGCTAGTTCAAAAACCTGACAGGTGAGTTGAAACAGATTCCTGAGCCTGAGTTACTTCATGATGTGAAAACATGTTGTGATTCTACATATGCAATGACCAATTGCTTGTATAGTCTGTGGCTGGCATGTATGCCTTTATATCCCTCAGACCTTGGCTCACAACTAGCTTTTTACCCTCAAGGCTGTTTATTATTTTCTTGCATTGTCAAACCAAAGGAAGTTGTCCAAATATACTTTATCTCTGTTGCAGTGGCAGGTACTTGAAGATTTCAAGCATATTCTTTAGATACATAACTGCTTCTCTTATCTCAAGATCATAGTTGATGTGTTGATAGACAGGTTCCCCACAAAGTCCAATAGCATATGTTGAGCAAGACTCTTCCTCATTTGGAAAGCACCATTCTGTGTTTCAAGCTATTTATATCTATGTGAGAGATGCTAGGAACAAGGATCTCTCAAATGAAATCATGAACAGATGTTGGATTGAAGTGGGCTATAAACCACTACAAGCATATAGATGACATGTGGACCTATATTATCTCTATGTGAGTTGTCATTATTTTCAAGATCAGATTAGATTTTACTAATTAACCTTTGATAGTTTTGATCCTGCAATATGCATAATATGGATTAAGGATTATTGGGATGATGACTATGCTGCATTAGCCAAAAAAATGATCTTAGAACTAGTACATTAAACAAACTAGTGATAAGACCTATTACTAACATTAGAAATTAAAAACAAATATAAAAGCACCATGCAAAGATCCAGGTGCCCATCCAAGCATGGGCAAATGATGCATCACTTATCCATATCATCAACTTCCTTGTAGCACAATTTGGCATCAAGGATATGGAAATCAAACGATCCAACCCAGTGTCCAGGACATTGTCACTAGATGAAGAGTATCATACCCATATCAACAAAGACCTTTGAAAGGAACATTTTGATCTGCTAAAATTTTAAGAGGTGATCATTGTTGTGCATGTTTCTATTTACTAGCACTCACTACAATTTACAGAGTAAGCAAAAGAGTTATCAGACAATATTCACTATTGCAATGAATTAGTTGCTGATACAAGCTTCATCTGTCCCTTTTGAGCATGTTTTTTCTTCTAGCTCTGAGACTGACACAAAGAAGCGCAATCAAATCAGTCCAACACTCATGGAGGCACTTCTAATGCTGAAATATGACTTTAAAAAGTGCCAACTTACATTTACTATCTCAAAATTGGACCAACATAAGCTATTGGAGGATGAGCCTGATGAGCCTGAGGTACCTGATGGTGTGGAGTGTCTGTCTCTGAATGATTCCATAGATGCTTTAATTGTGGTTATTATTCACAAGGAAGGAGATCAGATACCATCTGATATTGTGCTCATTTAATGAATCATTAGATGCATTAGATTTACACACATGTAGCCCATGGCCTTTGGCCCAATTGCATTAATGTGTTCTTTGAAGTTGTTTGTTATGTCTTGAATAGTGAAACTGACCTGCTTCTCTACCATCTTTTTCTCACACTAAAGTTCTGGCATTTGCAACACCATATACCATACCCTTGTTCCAATACTACCAATATTTACCATTCATGGAAGTTATTTGTGTTAATAGACAATTCAGGCTTAAGGAAAACCTTGGGACTTCCGGAAACTGTAATATTTGTGTTTATAACAGGTATATATAACTAATTGTCCAAGGTATGATTTTTTGGACTATTGATCAAACTATTGCTTGCAACCAGTCCCATGGCCTCCTGCAACATAAAAATATGATCCTAAACATGTTGCAGAGGACTTCAGGCATTTCTGACATCGTCTGGCAAGGTATCAAATCCCAATTCAATATTCTTATGTTCAAGAATTTGGGTCCAATCTTGAACAATGTTTTTTGGACTGCTAGTCAAAGATTCCTGGTGAATGTTGTTTCCCTTCTGACAGAGCAACTTGTAAGTGCTTATCCATTTGGTGATCTGGGCATTCCATCCTAACTCATACTTTAGCTAGCATCACTGCAAAACATTCATTCTTACAGTTACATATACTCAAGTATTCAACCTTAAAGCATTCTTGTCAACCCTGCTGCTTTAGAACAGCAAGGCAACAAACTTTTTCTCTTCAACTTCACTACTGCTCATCTATACAGAGGCCCTCAAATCTATGCATCTATTGTATTCTGTAACAACCCTTATTGGATTTCTCCCTCTGGTGCTCCTGTGTCAATGATTTTTGCCTTCATCAACCACAATCTGGGCAACCAGCTTAGCTGCCAAGATGACCTAAAGTCACTTACATATCTTCTCATTTACCTTACTCATGGCTCACTGCCATGAATTGACACCAACATCATATGCAATAATGATGTATTACAGCTCAAGATCAACTTCCCAGTTGCCCAGCTTTGTGATGCTTTGCCTCCACAGTTCCTTTCATTTCTCTTGTATACTCACAAGCTCTCATCCATACAGAAATCTGACTACAATTTTTCTAGCTGTTCTATTGGATAGAAGGCTTGGCCTCTCCATATAGAGGAATGCCTCAAAAATGAGCATATGACTTACCAGCTTTGCCTTTGCAAAGGTACATAAACACCATCAGGGCCTAGCCACAAACATTTATTCATTAATTCTGTACAGGCAGACTGGTTAGAAGAATGTAATATTGTAATCACACAATGTAGCCACATTGGTGGCATCAGCACAGTGCTGGCCCATTGTATTTGTCATCATTTTTATTCTTGACATGCTCTGTTGTTGTTGTAACTTGTAACTAGTAGCTGTAGCATAGAGAAGCCAGCCCAAGCCCACCTAAAACCAGCTTGAGCTAACTCAAGCTAAGATAGTAGCTTAGTTCAATTTGAGTTGTAATCTAAGCTGTGCAAGATTAGGGCGGTAGCTTTTGATGGTGTGGTTTTATTATATAAGCCAAGTCATGTAAAAGCTGTGACAAGCTAAGACTGGCTCTCAGCTAGCTAAGCTGCAACAGTACTACTATAGCCAGCACCTATAATAATCCTTCAACATAATGAGGAAAGAACCTGTGTAACTGAGAAAGAAACCAAGATTGAGTTAGGTCCCCATCAGAACAAAGCCATAAGTGAGAAAACAAAAGGAAAAATGAATCACAAGATAAAAGATACTTCTAGAATATCCAAAAAGGATCAGGAGCTGTATGCCCTTTTAAATAACAACCTGATCTCCCTCAAACATCACATCAGTCCTAGACTAAGGGATATAGAAGGAGAAGTAGGCCAAGTTGAGATAGATATTATATCTCCATGAAATTTTGACTGTGGAATAAAGTGAAGCATTGTCTGGCTGAACAAGTTCCTGAAGCAACCTTAGTAATTATCCCAGGTGAGGGGACGAGTTCAGAAGGCCTAACTAGAGGGAGAGTGGATGTTACAAACGCTATCCTTTTCTATCTTTTTCATCATCTTATCTCATCTGTCAAATCACGTGACATGACCATGTGATGTTATCAACTCATTGTTTCATTGCTAAGTCCCTACTTTGCTATTCTCTTGTTGACTAATTATGGTTACATCATCATTCTTTGAACCCAATGGCATCGGCTGAACTTGTCATTATGGACAGTCACCAGCCGCTCTCCTCGGCCATATGCTGCCACACTATTCAAATTCACTTCAAGTTGTGGTCGGCTATTATTGTTATCATCCAATCATATCCTCCCAGCTCCAGTCAAAGTGAGTCAGAGATAAGGAGGCTATGCATACCAGTGCACGGCTAAGCTCCAAGGCTACACCCCATTGCCTATGGATCTTATCCAACTACGCCTCATCGCCTCCGGAACTCAGCTTCACTTGATCCACGCCTTTGGTTATACGAGGCTCTGCATGGCTATGTGCAGACTTGTGCACACAGCCTAGATAAGGAATCACATGCTACGATACTTACTATATTTAGTTGCCATCAGTACAAACATGTACAAATAGATAGAGGGTATATAAACCCCAAGCGAATGGCTGGCATCCCCAGTCAAGTTCTCTTGGTTTTTCCCCTTAAGCACTCCACTCAGTCCACCTACCGTTACGCCTTAGCACTTGTGGACTGGTCGACATTTCCTTTTCTCTTTCTCTCTAACATTATGATCTAAGCCTCTATACCCCTCCCAGCTAGTAGTCAAGGGTTGTTTTAGTGGAATGGAACAAGCTTTTAAGAAGATTAACCAAGAGAACTTGACTGAAGTTTCTTGGTCAGCTCTTGGTCTTTACATACTGAAACAACCCTAATAATGAACCCAAGTTAAGGGTCACTTTCAAATGGCCTCACCAGAGGAAGAATAGATAGGAACAAGCTTTCAATGGGATAAACCAAAAGAACTTGACTGGAGAAAACCCAGCTGCCTCTTGGGGTTTATATACTATTCTACTGTTTGTACATGTTTATGTTAGTATAACTAAATATGACTTGATATGACTCATTGAGGCTATTTGTACTGGTTTGTATAGGATGGAAATGAAAAGGCAGTAAAACATGCATGATAGATAAGGATGTGGTAGAACAGCCTTGTATAGGATTTGTGATGGTTGCAGCCTTGAGGTGATGGAGGCTATGGAGTAGATATGACTCAATGTGACTCCACATGACTCAGTGATGATGAGTCATGATGACTAATGGTGAATAAGTCACATAGGGAATAGGAAAAAGATGATTTAGCAAGTCTTCTCTTCTTGCTATGATTATCTGATAAGATCATGTGGCTGTGTGATAAGATAAGATAAAGGTCGGATTTGTAACACCACCCCCCTTTTATGGATCGACTTCCAGGTGATCAAAGGGAGCGTTAGCTTTGGTTATGTTTTCGTATGGTTTGAACAATTCTAGAAAATCCAAGTATGCCATTTGTAGCTTTCATGGGGCAGAGGGTTGGGATTTGTGAAAATCGTTGATGATGTCTTTGGCATGGGATAAGTTTTTCAAGGGTTCCCATGTTTGCTCGTTATCATCATAGCCCTTCTAGTGTACCAAGTACTCAATCTAGTTTCATTTGAGTTTGGAGTCAATGATGTAGTTCGATTCATATTCTTCTTCTTGGTCTTTGGTGACGTTAGAGGGTCCAAGGGCTGTGATTGTCTGCCTTGGGAGTTGTTCTTTATACAGTTTCACCCTTGATATGTTCATCATTGGATAAATATGCATGAACTTGGGGAGTCATAGTTCAACTGCATTATCAAGTACCTTGGTGATTGAGTATGGCCCTAGCCATTTTTCTAATAGCTTCTTTGAAGCTCTTGGCAATCTGAGATTATCTATGGACAACCATACCTTATTTCTGATTTCATATATTGGTGCTTTATCCACTCTTTAGCCTTGACCATGCTTTGTTTGGCCTCTTCCAGCATGTGTGTTACAAATCCGACCCTTATCTTATCTTATCACACAGCCACCAGATCTTATCAGATAATCACAACAAAAGGAGGAGACTTGCTAAGTTACCTTTTTCCTATTCTCTATATAACTCATCCACCACTAGTCAGCATGACTTATCATTATCAAGTCATAAGAAGTCACATTGAGTCATACCCACTTCATAGCCTCCATTACCTCAAGGCTGCAACCATCACAAATCCAGTGCAAGGCTGTTCCATCTGTTTCACATTTATTACACATGTTTCATCGCCTTTTCATTTCCATCTTGTGTAAACCAGTGTACACAGCCTCAATGACTCACACCTAGTTATATTTAGTCAGATCAAACCAAGCATGTACAAACAGTAGAATAGTATATAAAGCCCAAGAGACAACTGGGTTTTCCCCAGTCAAGTTCTTTTGGTTTATCTCCTTGAAAGCGACCCTTAACTCAGGTTCATTATTAGGGTTGTTTCATTAGAACTTGACTTATACTTACTCCCCTTGCAGATGTTGCAATTGGAGATGCCAAACACAGACTTGGTCATCAGACACAAGAGTGTGTATCAACAAAGAGACTTTAGATGCTGACCATACAGCCATCAAGCCAAACAAGTATAAGATCCTTTTTATCTCTTTGGCTTGATCATTTATATAAGGACATAAGTGTCCTCATCATCACAGTAAGAAGAGCCTTCACTTGAAGTACCAAACTTCATGACAGAAGCAGACATGCTTCTTACCTTACTATTCCAAGACTTAGCAAGGCTAGAGGTAGACCTTGACACTTGGCACACATTTGTCACCAGAGCATTAGCAGCACAATCTCACCACCGTTCCCCATCACCTTTGGTCAGAGACTTGACTCCTATCCTAAACTCAGACGATTAAGTACAAGAATTATATGACCCCTTTCCATGTTATATTACACATGAGTTTCTACCTTACAAAGAACTGAACCAAGAGTTTGAAGAAAGGGAAGTTTTGGACAAAGAAGAACTTGTCCTTCAAACAAGAACCGGGCTTACTAAGGCCCCAACTCTCCCATTGCAAGTAGCAGTATCCACAGGACTCTTTTTTTCCCCAAGAGGTGTGTTCAGGAAAGTAACTTCCTACTTGTGCTATTCCATTTTGGGCTACGTTTCACCCATTCCTTTTCATTCTTCTACTTTAAAACCACCTTACATTCCTGTCACTCTATTTAGCACCTTCTGGCAAGAGAACAGAAATATCTCTTCACAAACTGTAACCCTTTACGCTAACTACGAGCCAAGTCACTCCTCTACTCCAAAAGAAGAACCTTTGGAGATCCACCTTTCCTTAGTAAAGAAGGAAGAAGAGAAAAAGCCTATTCTAGGCCCAATCAGAAGAGAACATTGTCACCGTATCTACAAGTGAGACCATTGAAAAGAAAAGCTTCCTCGAGCGTGACGATGGCACATCCTACACATAGA
>JBBPMS010000365.1:0-10261 GCA_038090435.1 Phylloporus scabripes | reverse complement strand
AAGGTAATAGTAAACATATTTGAGCATTTTTCAATATAGTAAGCTGTTCTTGGTGAATTGTGCTAGCATTAATACAATAAATACTATGTCAGGACATGTACCTATGATCAGATACATGAGTAATCCTAGTATTACATAATATGGCATTGTATTTTAGCAACTTCAATGGCAGAGCTCAGAGACTACAAATTTGATAGCTGGATATTTGGGTCTATTGGAATAAATACCAGTTTTTGATCAGTGAAGTTATGTTTTGCAAGAATTGTGTCATTGTAAGGCTATTGTAATATGGATATCATCCAAGCATCACAGTCACATATGATTTTCATTCTGAAAAGCCAGCTAATTGGCCCTAGATTAGCAATTTTGAATCACAACCTGATTTCTTCTTTAAATACTTTGACAAGCATTTTAGACAACCTGCTAACAATGCAGTTGTCAACACATGATATGAGGATAAGTAAATTGGTGCCTATATGTGCTACAAAAATACCCCAGTCTGCTTCTATGTGATTTAGACCTAGATTAGCAAGTTCACACCATAATTGCTGATACCACTTTAGCATGCCCTATTTTAAGCCATATAACATCATATATAAATGTATAACAAGGTCTTTGCATCATTTGTCAAAACTGGATGGCAGTTCCATAAATATAACTATGTTTTCATCAAGTTGGCCGTTGAGAAATGCTAAGTGAAAGTCAAACACATCAATGTCCTAGTTATAGCAAGCAGTGATGGCTAGGAGAAGATAAGAGGTGGGCAACTGGGGTATATGTTTGATAGTAGTTAACCCCTTGTAGCTGTGTGAAGCTGCAGGTGATGAGTCAGGCCTTGTACTTGTTAGTTTCATTGGCCATGTTTTTTTTTGATCTTGAAGACCCATTTGCTGTTGATGATGTTTATGCCTTTTGGTGGTCATGGTATGGTGTTTTATGTATAGGTGTCATCAAAGCTCTTTAGTTTGGGTCTTATTGCTTTATTCTAGCATGCCCAATTAGGCTGCATGCATGCTTTATTGATGGTACATGGTTCAAGTCTTTTTGCCTCTTGTGTTCCCATATACATCATATAACCAGCACCTTTATTATTTTATCCCTCAGCCACATTAGCTTCTTTGGCTATTTACTCTGCATTGCTCTTACAATATCCCTCAAAGGCCACTTTCTGGATTCCACAGGATATGGCTAGGCCTCACATATGTCCATTGTGCATTCCAACACCATCATATAGCATGCATAGATATGATGACTTCATGTCCTGACAATTCAACTAGCAAAGTTCAACAGTAGGAACTTGTGTTTGAGCAGGTATGACAGATCTCTTAGGTATATTATTATATCTTGGGCTTTGGTGTCATCCTGGCACTGATCATTTTGATTGCTCACTGACTTGCTCTTTTGGCTTACAGGCTTATTCCTACTCTCCTAATCAATTAGCACTTTCTGGTGATCCAATGGTGTGTCCTCACATATGTATTGCAAATGAGATGTTATGCTCAATGAATATATTTCAATAGTTATATCATAAATTTGATGTGTTCCACTTTCAGCATCAAATCCAACCCAATATCCTTTGCATGTGCACATATCAAGTTTGAGTCCAGTGTCATTGTGAATCCAGACATGTGTGCCCCATATCAGTAAGTTTGCAAGAGAGGGCTTTTTGCCTGTCAACAGCTTATATAGCATCTTGCTGCTGAGAATGTGGACATTGTATGGTTCTTTACTCAAATAACATGCATTAATGCTTCCCCCCACAGATTCTTGAGGAGACCAGTGGCATAGAGTACAGTCCATATGTGTTTGACAAGCATACAGTTTAGTCACTACGATGCTGTTATGCTATGGTATATTGTGCATGGTGAGTTTCCTTTCTGTCCCTTTGGATTTTAGATATTGGCTGAACTTATTACTCAAGTACTCTTCACTACAATCTGAGCACAACTGTTTGATGACTATGCCATGTTGCATGCATGCCCGTACTGTGTACATCTGATAGGTGGTGAATATCTCAGATTTTGTGGTGAGCAGATAAAGGTGTGTGTATCTGATGTAATCATCCATAAATAACACAATAGAATTTCTTGTGTCTAGGGGTTTGTACATCAGGTGATCCCCAAATGTCAATATGTACCTCATCTCCAATATGGTCATAGCATTTTGGCTCATGAATGGTCCAGATGAGTTTGCATACTGCTTTTCCATACTTACACAACTTATACTAATCCATCATTTGGCATAGCATGACAAGCTTTAACCCTTCAACAATGTCTTTTGCCAACATATCATGGATCATGGATAGTGTGATATGGGAGAGATACACATGTAGTTCTTCCATGGTAAGTGTTTTAATGGAATTTGTTGTATTCACAAATACAGTATGTTTCTTAATTATCTCTGGGTCAATTAGGTCAATTCCTTTTTTCTGAACAAAAAAGAAAAGAGAGGCTTGTGGAGAGTGGGATGGTCAAATTTTTCCAAAAGTCAGGTTTTCTTTGATAAACTTTTCCATTGCTTCTTTCTCAATAGAGGAGAGAAGGTAAATCTTGCCAATACTTAGCACAAACTCGTGACTAGCTTCCTCAGAGAATATAGAGGTAAACTCAAAGTACTTGAAGAGAAGAACAATGAATGATTTGCTTTTTTCTTCTGCCATAGCAAGTTTGATGGCTTTGGTAACCCTGGTGATGATGGAAGAGTTAGAAAGGAAATGTTTGACATCTCCTTAGACAATTCAACAAAAATAAGCTTTTTGCCAAGCATTGGTGATGTAGTCAGATTGGGAGTGTTCACCAAGGAAATTGTATAGTCTGAGGTTATTGATACTGTCGACATTAATATGTTGAGGAAGCTTTGCTTGAAGTTTTGAAAATGACTTATTATGATATTTCTTATCATAGATGTAGGAAAAGTACAAGTTTTTCAACTCATCACAAGATTCTGGAATGGAAATGGTCTATCAAGACCAATTGATGGTGGGGTTTGTGGTCTAAAGCCAGGAGAGTCCAAGGATAACATTTTCTGTCCATAGTGCATAACATAGTCATTTTCTGAGCTACACCTTCAATGTTGAGGTACAAGATACATAAGAAGCAGATTTTCCTGTTCTTGTTCATGGTTTGGTCAATATTCCTTGCCTTTATGGGAACATCAAGTATTCTATAGAAGATCTTGTCCTTCTTGATAAAGTCCCAGTTGATGCAGAAGATATCTGCACCACTATCAATAAGGACTTGAGTGTCAACAACTTTCATGGTATGTGAAAGAGATCAACTATACTAAGATTTGCATAGATTTGTTCAATAACAATACAAGTATGTATAGGTGTACACATAAAAGTGGAGAAGTCTAGTATTGATTCATATTCCTGATTCAAAAACCCTTTTCCCAGATGAAATGGACTCAGGCAACCTTTTCTTTTTCTTCTTTGTTACCTTCTATTTCTTCTAGCTTGAGAAGGTCAAAGTCCTTCTTGACATGTTGGACCTTTGGTTTTGGTGTAGGAGGAAATGTAAACATGAGACAATGAAGGCTCCCATGACTAGGTTTGCAACAGTAGAAGTAGAGATATGTTTCAATGCAACATTTTTGTTCTTCTGAGGTTAGTTTGGAGGGGATGGAGATTGTATCTACATTTATAGTGTTGGAGTCTCAACTCCTGAAAATAGAGAAGAAGATTGTAGAAAAAGAGAATAAGTGATACCTTGGATAGGTTGTGTAATAAGGGTCTCCATGCACTTCTATTGAGTTTGGAAATGGACAGCTTTGTCATACCAGTCAATAATCTTGGTTGAAACATTGTTGAGTTCCATGATGTGATACATAAGAGAGATGGGGATTCCAAGAGAAATAGCTGATGAGAATATTCTTATTCATTCATGGCTATGCAATGTTTGAATCCTACAATGTACAAAGTGAGCAAATATGACCAAGAGCTATTCTTATTACAAGCCATGCATATGGTAAAAAGCCAGGCAATGGTATTTCTAATAGTGTCTTGATGTTTGAACATAGCTTCAAAGTCCTTGGTGAACTTGTTGAATATTCCAAGGGAAATAGTTGACCCAGAGATATATTTCTGATGAAAGGTGTTGGCCCAGGTGGTGGCAGACCCCTTGGTCATATACAGTGACTCCCAAAACTATTTCAATATTTAACCTAAATACATCACACAAAGCATGCTGCAAACACCTGTGGGAATTTCGCTTAGTCATACTGAGATAAATAGTAGTACACACTCAGGGCTACCTGTGGGTGCTTGAATCATGTGATTGACCCACAAACAGGCAAGATATGCCTATTTTAAAATACTCACTACATTGGAACAGTTTTGAGACTTTTGAATATTACATATAAGAGTATTTGCTATATATTAGTACTTGATATATCCTCCTTTGGCTTTTAGCACTGCCTGAACCCTTCTAGGCATGCTCTCAATCAATCCTTGACACACCTCAGCTGGTATCTTCTCCTATTCTGCTTGAGTCCTTGTCCACAACTTCTCCATACTCTTAGCAGATACCTCATAATCTGCCAGCCTCCTCTTGAGGTGAAGCCAAATATGTTCTATGGGGTTGAGGTCAGGAGATTGTGCAGGCCATACCATGGTCCTAAATTCCTGGTCTCCTAGCCATTTTTTGACCTTCTTGCAAGTATGCTTGGAATCATTGTCTTGCTGAAAGATAATATTAGAAAGATTAAGATCATAGAACTCAAGGATATCTTGAAGTTCATCCTTCAAAATTTGAAGATAAAGGTCTTCATTTATCCTACCATCAATCTTGGTAGCATAACCAATCCCATCCCAAGTCATATAGCCTCACATTATCAAAGAACCTCCTCCAGACTTAAGAGACCCACCCTTCTACTAACCTGTCACTAAGCCCTTCTCCTAGCTTTTTCCATGCCCATTATGACCATCTGATCCAAGGCAATTAATTTTGGTTTCATTAGACCATACTACTTGCTTCCAGTCCTCCAAAGTCTAGTCCTTGTGTGCATATGCAAAGTCTAACCAAGCCTTGCAATGCTTGGCAAAGAATAGAGGGCTTTTGGACTTGACCATAGCCTTTATACCAACTTTTTTCAAATGACAGCAGACTATATTGGGATGGAGAGGCTGGTTGGTGATGATGAAGAGAGCTTTGGTCACTTGAACAACATTCTCTGCCTTGTTACTTGTGATAAGATGAACAGCATAGTGGATATTAACAAAGGAAAGCTTTGATAGACAGCCTCTAACAGACTATTGAAGCTCAGAATGTTTCTTAGAATGAAGCCTAGAGATGGTAGCAATGCCAACACCTGTGCTAGAGGCAATAGAGTGGATAGAATGGCCAGCATCAAGTTGAGAAAGTATAGTGTTCTTTTAAGTGACAAAAAGAGATTGTATGATAATAGAGGTTGAAAGTCAAGAAGCATGAAAATGTTTTTAGACTCAGACATAATATTTATGTGTATATCTTTGTTTGACACTCAACAATAGCAACTATCTACTTATTTCATCAAGATCCTATTATTTATAGTAAAAGTCTCAAAACTGTTCTAATGTAGTAAGTGTTTTAAAATAGGCATATCTTGCCTGTCTGTGGGTTAAATCACATTGTCCAGGCACCCACAAGTAGCCCTGAGTGTGTACTACTATTTATCTCAGTATGACTAAGCGAAAGTCCCACAGGTTTTTGCAGTGCACTTCACACACTGCATCTAGGTTAAATATTGGAACAGGTTTGGGAGTCATTGTATAAGAAAGCAAATGTGATCTTCTTCTCTTTCTTGTTGTAGACTTCTTTATTAATGAGAAGATAGAAGCATATGGAGTTTAACCATTGGATTACAGTTTCATACAATCCATCAAAATACAATAATTGGTGATACCAATTTTAAGCTTAGAGGACTTTGTGATTGTCAATATGGGGGTTACAAGGGAATGAGGGTTCACTAGTGGATGAAGCATAGGGGCAATGGGGACAATGGGAGTGACTGTATAGTTGTCTGAGGAGGTTTCAATGCAAAAATCTGATCTTATAAAGTTAGCAAGAATATCAGCCAAAAAGTGCTAATCAAGAGTGGTGGTGGGTTCATCAAAGTTGGTGGGTAAGTATTCTTCAGTAAAAGAATCCAAGGAGTTAGGTTGCACACTTTTATGCCAACTGGAGGTATTATAAAGGAACGAAATGTCAAAAAACTACAATAATAGTAGTCTTGGAGAAGAAGCTTGATTTTTTGTTATGACTGGCCTGGGTAGAGTTGGTTGTAGCCTCAAAAGGGATATGAGTGCTGCATCACATGACTAATATGGTGATAAAGACAAAAACAAGGAGTATTGTAATTGAGATAGTCCAACATGGGATGAACTAAGGTATTGAGGTCTAATGCTCACAATGAGGTTCTGCTGAGGTCCAAGGGTCCAATGTCACAAGGGAGGCTACAAAGTATTTCTGCTTTACAGGTAGTGGTGGAGACCACAAGGAACAAAGAGCAACCACTTCAAAACAGTGACAAGGCCTATAATAGGAGACAAGGATGAGAAAAGTGAAAAAGCTTGATTCAGGAACTAGAGACTATAAGGTACACTAAGGAGATCAAGTTTAAGAGAAACCAAGAAGGCATTATCATAGGGTTTATATATGGATCTTCCTAGTTTAGGGCAGTCACAGGATAGCAATAGGTGAATCATAGAATAAAAAATGTCAGGAAAGAATATAAGCAAAAGAAATATAAGCAAAAACAAGTCATCAAGCAATGGACTTGGCTGTAAAAGTAAGTGTGATGAAATAAGCAATTACAAAGCAATGGAGGAGTCACATGACAGATCAGGTAATGAGTAATAATGATAAGTGATTGTGAAAAGGCAAAGTAGTCCAAGAAGAGACAAATCATAACAAATTTTACAAAAGTCACAGCTTTTCTTGACAGTGGAACTAATATTATCTTTATTGATTGAGCTTACATGGAGAAACTCCATCTTCCACTTATCAAACTCAATCACTTCATTAAAGTATTCAATGTTGATGGAACCAAGAACTCTACTGGAGATATTATACATGCAATAGAGCTAATGCTCAAACTCAAAGGACACTATGAAAAGATCCTAGCCAAAGTCATGGATTTAGGATAATAACAGATAATATTAGGTTATTCTTGACTCAAAAGGCACAATCCAGAAATTAACTAGCACACTAGTGATATCACACTTAAGTACTGTAGCAAAAAATGCAGATCACTCCAGTAGAAGTCCATGTTTGTATACCTTGTTGAGAAAAAGAAACAAGATATCCAATATCAAGTTCTCAATACCATTAAATGTCTAGAAGAAGAAGAAATCATTGCTATAGGGCAAGCAGTTGATGATAAGTTAAATAATCTTATAAATGCAAAGAAAACTGCTAAAGAACTAGTTCCTTCAGTCTATTATGATTTTATTTCAATTTTCAAGGAAAAGGAATTAGAGCAAATGCCCACATGAAAGCCATGGAATCATGCCATACATAGATCTCAAAAATACATTCATTTCCAAAAAAGGTAGACTAATACTCCTTTTTTTCAATAAATAGCAAGAAGTTTCTACCTGGCTAGATCAATTATGCAAGGGTTATATATGCCCTTCTAAATCAGAACAAATATCCCCTGTATTCTTTGTATTCAAGAAAAATGGAAAAAACATATGATACAAGATTATAGATATTTAAATGAACATATGGTTCACAATAATTATCTACTCCCTCTGATTTCCCAATTAATGAATTAACACAAGGGAGCTAAGCTATTTATGACTCTTAATCTGAGATGGGGCTACAATAATATATGCATCCAAGAAGGTGATAAATGGAAAGCCACCTTTGTCATACATAAAGGGACCTATGAGCCTATGGTTATGTTCTTTGGTCTGCATATGCTCTCACACCAACTAATGGGATCTAGTGAAAAATAAATAGTGGAGGTTCATAACAATAATAATCTTAGGAAGAAGCTTGATCTTTTGTTATAAGTGACTTGGATAGAGTTGGTTATTGCCTCATAAAGCATAACCAATGCAAATACTCCAGGTGATATTGTCTGATGCCAATAAAAAGGACTAGCCAAGCCTTGAGATCTATTGCCTCAAGAAGACAACAGAAGAGTGCTGCTTTATGGATAGCAGTAGGACCATGAGAAATAAAAAGCAACCACTTCAAGGTAGCAGCAAGACCTCTAAAGAAGCAAGAGACAAGCAAAAAGAAAAGGTGCTTGGTTATGTAGATATCAAAGTACAAATAAGAAGATCAAGCTTGGAGAACTATGAGCATCAAGAGATTTATGTATATATATACCACACCTCCCAATTTTAGGGAAAGTATGGAAGCAAAGATAAGTCACCAAGCAATGAAACAATGAATAAGTAATTGCAGAAAAAAAACAAAGTTGAAAAGAGAAACAAATTGTAACAATGAGTATGTATCAACAGGTTTATATATGGCACTTTCTTAGTTTAGGGCAAGTGTGAGAAGAAAAATGGGTAATCAGAAAAGAACAGCATGAAATATCAAGGAACAATGATGAGTAAGAAAAAACAAGTTATCAAGCAATGATCTTAGCTGTATGACTATGTATATACATATGTAAGATGTGTAAGCAATTATGAAGCAAGTGAGAGGTCAGATAAGTGGGTCAGGTGACATGGAATAGTGGAGAAGTAATCACAAAAAGAAAAGAAGTCCAAGAAAGAAACAAATCATAACAGATATCATATAGTGGCTCAAAAAAATGTCCCAATATTGATTCAAAATAGAGAGATTGGCAAATTGTGAAAGAGCAATAATGAATCAGACATAGTGCTTGTAGAATGGATGAATATACTTGCTCTTGGCATTCTGAAACTACTTTGGTCATGTGATTTGGTTGTCATGGAAGTGAGGTACAAGCATTTTGAAATGACATGTCATTGGAACACTTATTTGACCCTATATTCCATTATTGATTTTAGTACTTTGTATGCCCTTCCTTTGCTTGTATCACTGCCTCAAGTCTTCTAGACATACTTTCAATTAGCTTCTGACACTCCTCAACCTCAATCCTCCCCCACTCTGCCTCAATTCTCTCCCATAGCTCCAAACTCCTTTTGCTGGTCTTTCATAGCTATTGAGCTTTTTCTTGAGATGTTGTCAAAGGTACTCAATAGAATTAAGGTCTGGTGACTGTGCTGGCCAGTCAAGGACCCTAATCTCTTGAGATTTCAACCAGTTCTAAGCCCTTTTAGAGGAGTGTTTAAAGTCATTATCCTATTGGAAGATAATGCTCTTCTCAGGAATACCAGAGCTTTCCATGCTAGAAAGCAGATTGTCCTCTAGAATGAATACATACTACTCAGCATCCATTCTTTCCTCCACCTTTGCAAGTATCCCCACTCCATTCCAACCCATGCATCCCCAAACCATCAAGGAACCTCCTCCAAACATCATTGTTCCTTGGATCTCCTTGTCTTACAGAGGCACACCTTCCTTTTTTCATACATACATTCTTTCATCTGATCCAATCCTGTTGATTTTTGTCTCATCTGACCAAATAACTCTGGTCTAGTCCTCTACTATCCAGTCCTTGTGCTTTAGAGCAAAATCCAGTCTTCTTCTTCTATGCTTGACTGACAAAAGAGGCTTCTTTTTCTTTACCACAGCCTTTAGAGATGCAGCCTTTAGAATATTATGAACAGTTTGGACAGATACAGAAGAGAAAAGGGCAAAGTTAATGAGATGGTTGGCTTGAACAGCATTTTTAGCCTTTCCAGTGATAATACTAGAGACAATTCTTCTCTTGTTAATAGAGGAAAGCTTGGAAGAGTGTCCTAGCTTGATATTCTCCTTCTCTGGAAGGACCTTCTTGATTACTTTGGCCATAGTAGACTTTCCCAGACCAGTCTTGGATGCAATTTGATGAGCAGAAAGGCCAGATTCAAATACATAGAAGAATAATGTTGGCTCTAGTAGAGGTAGAAATGGACTTTATGGTGTGGTTAGGTCAATTAAAGTAGGACACAGGATATTTATATTGCTTGGAATTATGTCACTTATATAATTACACAGCTTGGTAACATAGCAACCATCAATAACTGTCAAATTCCTGTGCTATATATAACATAATGATTGACAAATGCAGGGTCAAATAAGTGTCCCAATAACATGTCATTTTAAAATGCTTGTATCTCACTTCCATGGCAACCAAATCACATGACCAAAGTAGTTTTGGAATGCCAAGAGCAAGTACATTTGTCCATCCTGCAAGC
>JBBPMS010000364.1:4057-19745 GCA_038090435.1 Phylloporus scabripes | reverse complement strand
TGTGCGTTCAATGCTTTATAGTCCCGAATTACTCGATCTGATTGAGTCTAATATAAGGGTGGAACTCTGCTATGAACCCCTCCACAAAGGTAATTTCCACCTTCCTTTCACTGACAAAGAAGATGCTCACGGATTCGGACACGGTAGTTGTAAGCGTCCTTTATTCAAGTATTTCCAAGCAAATGATCACGTCTATAGATGTAAGTATATTCTATTTTCCACAATGTTCACGCTGATCAATGTGGCCTCCAAGGTAACCTAACCTTTATTGTCGGCGCATGGTGTTACTGGATCTTTATGTGCTCTGCAGATTGTAAGGTCACACTTTTACCCTGAGTATAATGAATCACATTGACAAATGTAGTTGTGATGATTCTCCGTCTATGGGCATTATATACTCGATCCAAGTTCGTACTCGGCACCCTCCTCACCTTGTATGCCATGGAAACCATCACATTTTTCATATGTTATCTTCTGTCGGATGCCCAATTCCCTCGCCATCCACTCAGTATGTTGAATTAGCTTCACATCGCGCACATCACTTGACAAGTTCTCATGATTTATGTATAGACAATACCATTGAAGTGCTCGGATCTATCGCTTGCGTGTCGAACATTCCCCGTGTATGGTTTGTCCTTCAAGTGGCCACGCAGGTCACCCTTGGCGGATGGATGTGCCTCCTCATCATTATTCAATATACGAAGGAGTCAATTCAGATGCACAAGTTGACAAAGAGGTTTGGCCTTGGCCTTTATCAGAAACATCTTATGTGGGAAGGTCTGGTCTACTTTATCGCGTATGTCCAACTTGATTTTTCCGTCTTACTGCGCTTACCGTGAGTAGCACCCTGGGATTCACACTTGACGGCCTGCTGGTCACCTTCGGATTCGTTCCAACGGACGGGCGGCAGGTACTGGCGACGGCGATACAGCAAACACTACCTTTTACCCTCTTTCCCCGATTGATCTTGAGTTTGCGCAGGCTTTACATGCGCGACCTTGAGGGGAGACGTGGAAGTCACATAGACACAGCGTTTGGATTCAGCTGAGCCCAACTTTGATGCCATGACATATTTAGTCGGATTACTGGCATGTGGTGATAATAGTTCCAAGTTTGTGCGGGCATGGTCTGTCACTGCCGTCGTCGCTTGTGTTAGTCTGTTCACGCTTCGAGATTTTCGGTGAACATATCGATCCATAAGCGAATGCATTGAACCTGAGCCGTCAGAGGCACGTCGCGGTGAAACATGGCTTGGGCGGTGTGCGCATACGGTGGCGTTTGCGCTTGACAAAACGCTTTCGAGTGGTTACTGAGCAATCCGTTTCGCAAGACATACTGACTGGTCGTGAGTTTACCACCAGAGGCGCCCCGCGACTGCCCAAGCCGTGGCTGAGTCGCATTTTGTCAGCGCCGATCCCTTGAGTGGCTGTCATAATTATAGCAGGGTTGCAAGACTGGATGGACGTCATGTCAAACGGCAAAGCCATTCTCCCGCTCACGGGAGAGCGTTTCCACGTTGCAAGGGTCAAACGCTACAATCTCGGTGCACCACGAAGGCGCACCTTGAATCCAATTTACCATCTGACGCTGCGCCCGATCGGCACGGCACCTGCCCACGCGTGCAACTCCTCGCATGTCTCGTGTCTCAGATCGGGTAGGGAAAACTGCTCAAAACGCGTGGTAGAGATGGAAAAACAGTCCGGTATGCAAAAGGTGCAGACACGCCAGGAAGAAGGTGCGGGGTGAATAAGCCATCCCGGCCGACGGCTTCGGGGAGGATTTACAAGGGGTCGTTCGCGAGGGAACAGTCGAAAATTGGGATGGTTTGCAGTGCTGGGAGCGCGAGTGCGAGGTACAGTGCCTCTTGACTCCATGAAGTGGCAACGATTCTGAGGCAAGGTCACGCTGCGTTTTCGTGTACAGTAAACCATAGTCAGGTGGTTTGTTCGTGGTTCTGTACGACGTACATTTTCCCACACTTTGAATAGGCTGTACCTTGAGTTCTTGACCGTTGGCTCATTTTGAAGAAAGGATGTCATATACCGCAAGATGAAATGGATAACTTTAGCAAACTGGGGATGCGGTTGTAAGGACATTGCATCACAGGGGAGGCGTACGGTGGTGCCTTGGGTCGGCGCAATACGTACAAAAACCCTGGAGCTTGCAGGGACTATGTTGCGGCTCATGTCTGTACTGTATTTGCATTTGAACCGTTGAGTGTGGGTAGGGCATTCTCCAAGTCGATGAGAAGATACGTGAGAAAGCCAAGCGTCTGTTTGGCAACAGCCTTTGAAACAAACAACTATCCAGCAAGTCTTCCGCATCCCTCGCAGTTCGTCGTCGACGATGGCAGATGCGTCCTTCAAGGACGTTCCAGAACTGTTTGAAGTGAGATCTCAACTCGAGTCTACGTACTAGTGTTCACCCCGCCCTCTCCCTTCTAGGTCGAGATTGGAGAGGCGTTGACGGCGCGCACTGAAAGTCTAGGTATGTCTCTCGAGTGAGCGCGGTGCAGCACTCATTCTACCTTTCAGCGACATTCCGTGAACTCGGACCACCGGATTTGTGTCATGTCATCAAGAGCACGGGTCGCACTGGACAGCGGGATGTACGTCCCTCTCTTTTTTCGTGCTCGTCGAATAACACAACTACACCTACAGCTCGGCTCGTTCCACTTTGTATCCGGGGTAGACGCGAGCTCTTCGGCGTCCCTCGCGGCCTACATCAACTCGCTCACATACGCCATCGAGGACAACTCTGCCTGGTTCTCCAAGGGTGCAACGTGGAAAGTACGACACGGTTGCTACTGCTGCTTCAATGCATTTTCACGGGTCGACATGCGTGTGGACGTAAAGATCCCGGGTGGGGTACATGCGTACGTAGTCGATCTGCGTGGCGAACGGTGCGTTGTGTATAGCGTGGCGTGCCCCGCACTCACCCTCTGGGACAGACACGAAGCGACGGCCGAGATCTGGCAGGAGACGTATGTGTCGGCGTTGCTGCGTGCGATATTGTATTCGGACGATCCGACGCATTGGCTGGAAGCCTATCGTAAGCTCGATCCGATCACGTCTGGCGAGGGCGAGGTCAAGTTTTTACAAGCCGTCGAGGCGCTGTTTCTCAAGGGTGCGTTTCCTCGTTGCGTGTTTGGGCGTGCGTGACGCGCATATATGCACACAGGGTGGCAGGTCGGATCGGATCCAGAGATTCAGGTCGCGACGGTCGTGTCGAATCATTTGACAGCGGGGGTGATGAAGTATTTTGGTGCAAGTGGACGGTATCAGCCTGCAGCAAATTTGTTTGAAAAACTGGCAGTGAGAGAACCCGAGGTGGCATCGCTGTTGGCCAAGAGCTATATCGGGATGAGTGGGTCTCTGTTCCTTAGTGAGTGGATGTGAAGTTGACGCACACAAAGATGAGGAGGTCAAGGCGGTTCAGATCATGTCGGCGGCGATGAAACATACGCCACACTCGTATACGCTCTTGCACGCACAGAGCGATTTCTTGCGATCAAAAGGCAAAGTAGATTGGGCGCTCAAGTTGGCCAAGGATGCGGTCAATTGTGCGCCGAGCGAGTTTGTGACGTGGGAGAAGCTGACAGAGCTATACATTGACACCAAGGACTACGAGTCGGTGGGTGTCCTCGCTCAAAGGAGTGTGTGTATTTACTGATGCGTGAAGAAGGCATTGCTCACGCTCAATTCGTGTCCCATGTTCACTTATAATGGCAAGGATGCCCATCGGTCGATCCAGACGTCACGCATCCACCTCCCGTTCAGGCGCCAAATTAGTGATATTCTACCCGAGAAACAGAAAACAGAAGACGACGAGGTAAGTGGTCACTTTAGCTCGCTTTCACGACTGACTTGGCCATGCGCTAGGCCGACCCTGCGCTCCTTCGCCTCCCAGCACCGGGTCTGCGTGGCACCTGGGCACGCGCCTATTCGCTACTCACGCAGCTCGTGTCTGAGATTGGCTGGGACGAGCTGCTGAAGACGCGGAGCGCCGTGTTTGTGATGGAAGAAGAATACCGGATGCAAAAGTCGCAGGCGGATCTGCACGGTGCATCGGGAAGCGGGTACGGGTTGAACGCAGCGTCATCGCCAGGGCCAAATGCACAGGTCGTCATTCATGAGGACGGGACTGTGGAGAAGCGGGACTCGCCGACGGTGAACAGCGTCGCGAGTGCAAGCGGGAGTGGGCGGGGTGCGGACGACGATGCGTCTACGCGGGCGGTGCATAGTCCGCAGGTGTCTTCCGAGGGCCAGCTGGCGGCAGGTATCCCGATCATCCGTGTGTCAACTGAGTCGGATATCGAGCGGGAGCTGGCGGCAGCAGCAAGTGGTGAAGTCGTTGGGGAGGGGCGGTCGACCAACGGGGAGAGCAAGGAGAATGGGGAGAATGGACATGCGGTCGCGTTAGAGCGCCCCATGGTCGCCGCGGCGGCGGACGAGGAGGTAGCGGAGGCACCGAGAGGGAACGATGCGTTTTCATTTACAAACAAGCGGTTGTGTGAGCGATGGTTGGACAATTTGTTCATGGTGCTCTACGAGGTGCGTTTCGGGACACTCGCGATCGGCTGTAGCTGATCTTTGTGCAGGACTTGCGCGTGTGGACCATCTTCCGTGCCGAGGTGGCGCATTTCAAAACGCAGCATGTGGCGTACCGCAAAACGGGGTTGGAGTGGGAGATTTTGGGCGATTTGGGGTTGCGGTTACATCACAAGGAGGAAGCCAAGGAGGCGTACCAGCGGTGTCTCGAGACGGCGCGGTATGCACAAAAGCCATGGGCGAAGCTGTTGGAGATGTACGCGGAAGAGGGGGATATCACGCGGACGATTCAGACGGCGATTCGTGTGGCTGCATATCAGTATGCGGATTATACCGAGATGACGGTGGGTTGCTTTTTTAAAAATATGGAGCGATGCTTACGTTCTGGTGACAGTACCCGAC
This sequence comes from Phylloporus scabripes, assembly GCA_038090435.1. Lineage (NCBI taxonomy): Eukaryota > Fungi > Basidiomycota > Agaricomycetes > Boletales > Boletaceae > Phylloporus > Phylloporus scabripes. The sequence goes on along the minus strand of JBBPMS010000364.1, from coordinate 14,793 downwards.
GTTGATCGCAAAGTCGTTTTTCAAGCTGGGGCAGATTCATGGGCATGCAAAGATTGCATTTACGCTGCTGAGCATGGGACTTCCGGACGGAGTGCTCAAGATCATGGACGGTTATTTGCAGTATGGAAAGATGTTCAAGGTGGAGGGTTATGACTTTTAGAACGGAGGTACCTTTTTCAGACTGTGGCGTCACGGGTCGAAGCGGAAACCGGTTAGGGTGGCAACAGGAGGTTTGTTGCCACCTTGCACTCGACGTCCACGACATCTGTTTATTCTACCCAAAACATTACATTATGTCTGAATCACCCATCCGCCGTTTCTCGACGGCGAGCCCGACCAACCATTTGAAGCGAGAGGAGAGCCTGATCAATGCGTATGAGGCCGAAGAGGAGCGGATCATCAACGTCTTGTCGCGCAAACTGGAGCAGGTACGTCCAACCCGTCTCATGCATTGAGGGTAAGCAAACGACGTGGAACAGCTCAGGGAGGAAAAGGTCCAACTCGAGAATGTGCTCGAGGCCGAGAACGAATCGCACGTGAATCGGTTGAACCGGGAACTGTCTGCGCTCCGTGCACAGGCACAGACGCAGACGCAGAGCGGGCAGCAGAACGGCAGCGTAGATGTGAGCGTTGCGTCGTCGCCCGAGGCAACCCGCACATCGTTTTTGAGCGGGCACGACCCGACGGCCCCGAGCGTGGAAGTGATGCTGGAGGCGATGCGACGCGAGAACGAGCAGTTGCGAACGAGGCTGGTGGACACGGAACGGGACTATGTGCGGATATCGCGGCTGAACGATATCTATCGGGAGGAGTTGCTCGAGCTGCGACGACGGGTGGGTGTCTCTTTTTATAGCAACGGTCGCTGGCTGATCGAGACGTGCAGCTTGGGCTGTCGGTGGACAACTTGGTGGGGTTGACGCCTCAGGATCCGTTTTCGCAGCCGACACATCGACGGTCCATGTCTGGTATTTCGTCACCAAGTGCAACATCGGTTGCGCCGAGCGCGCGATCTGCGGTGCCTATTCCGTCACATGGTGTGCCGATTCACCGACCGGTGAACCAGTCGTCGGAGACGACGACGCCGTTGTCGCGCTCGCCCTCGTCTGCGGAGTCGCCGTCGTCGTTCCCGTTGTCGCCTGTGATGTCGGCGCACATGCCTGGGGTGAGTAACGGGACGCATGTGACGACGCCGTCGTCGTCGTCGGTGCAGTCGGGTTTCGTGCCGGGGACGTACGGCGTGCATGCGCTGACGTATCCGAGTGTGCCGCCGCCGTCGCTGTCGTCGTCGTATGGGTCGCCGGTGGTGTCGTATTTCCCCAGGGGGGAGTCACCTGGGGAGGGCCTGAGTCGGCGGGGCTCTGGGGTGCATGGGCCGGGTACGGGGTGGCTTCATGCGCGGAATGGGAGTCGGCGAGACAGCGTCGAGCGGGGGGGGAGGATTGCAGAGACGGGTACTTTGGTGCCGCGCTCGAGGTCGAGGGCGGAGAGTCAGACAACACGGGTCACGGAAAACGGCCACGAGGCGCGGTGAATTTTATTCTTTCGTACTTTGTTGTATTTTGTACAGGGGTGACTACGAAAGTGGCTGTGCTATTCGGCGGGGAGGAGAGCGGCCGTAATTCCCCAATTCGGAACCGATTTGGCGAGTCACGGGACACGGGGGTTTAAAAAGGCGGAAGACGAAAATCTGCATGATATTCCCCCTTGTTTTTTTTTTCCATGTCATATCAATACCCATTCATTCCTGGGCACTCGTCAATGTCTGCCTCGCCTCAGACGACTTACCGTTGGGATGACAGTAATCGAGAGCAGCACCTTGAACAACAAGTCCTACAGCATCCACTACAGCATCAACCAGAGCAACATCGTGACGTGTATGTCCCTACACCGACTTCGACCACCGTGCCTCTTCAAGAGCAAGTCCCAATTGTGCCGAGCCAGGATCCTAGACGTCCTGGCTCAAGCCATCACGTCCTTGAAGGTGATGAATCGCAGATACATCTGCAGCATATGTCTGTGCCAGCCCTCTTGAAGCCTGAGCACATGAGACCACCCATGATCGATACCACTCGTGCTTATCATGTCGGAACTAGTGCGAGCCCTTCCTCCGGTCCCCCTTCCGCGGGTCCAAGTGGTACATTTCACGGCTCCATCGGTCCCGTACGCGCACGTGTATCCCCTGTCCATACCAGTGCTCGCGCCGTCGCGCACCCATATCGCCGCCCTCAGAGTGCGGCTGGAGTAGTCATTGCAAGATCGAGAAGAGAACACGAAGACGTTCAAAGTGTGAGACAAGTATCCTCGGGCCCCTCTGTGCAGGGCCCTCTCTCAGCAACAGTATTGTCAACACCGAAGCTGCCTTCTTCCGCAAAGATGGTCTCCACGTTCAAGTGCGTCTTGTCCCTCTATTCCCAGGTTCCTGCTTACGCGTCTGGCAGAGGATTGATTAATCCTGGTTATTCCCAGACGGGTGTCAACTTTGTAATTCGTACAGACCTTCACTTCAATAGCCAGACAGGCATCCTGACTGCATTGTGTGAACTCCCTGGTCGATCCAAGAGCGACGTCAGTGTCGTCCTTTCGACCAATGCCGTGAATCGGGTGAAACAGGTCGTCATTACGGCCAAACCACCCCAAGATATTGCGGACGGTGGATATATTTTGAGAGAACGCAAGTCGGGTAGTGTGTCGCGCACTTTTGTTGTCCCGAGTGGAACCACAGTGCGTTTCCCACCGATTTTTCCGTGTTCACGTTAATACATGCCACGCATCTCGTCGTGCAGGCCGACGACATCGCCGTCGAGATGCGCGACGGCCTGCTTTCCCTCAAAATTCGGTGTCCGCCACCCTCGTCCGAAGACGATTCCCAAGAAATTGTGATACGCTGAGTGCCTTGGTAGATCCCGCATCATCTAACTTGACCGCCATTTCCCCCTCATCTGCATTGGCCCAGTCTCCCGTCTCACGTGGATCTTTCGATTTCCTCGTCTGTCGCCTCTCACTGACCCCCACTCTGCCTTTTTTTTCAGCTCTCGTCAAAAAATGCGCTTGCTCTATTTGCTATCTGTATCCTGGTCTGTTTGCAACGCGTCTGAACTGCTTTTGTTGTTTTCCGTGATACGTACCTAGGCTCACTCGGACCTTTTTTTTTCTTCGTTGGGAGCAAATCTGTGTAGCCATGTCGCTTAGTTTAGAGTCCTGTTGTTATACCTTAACGATTATCCGCGTCAATTCACCGACCTTGTGTGATAGCATTGTTGGTGTGGCATGACGCGTCGATACTCTTTGTATTCCAATATCATGCAGTCTTGCTCTTCATGTTCTTTTCACCGAGGTCAGTCATTCTTCTACTTGGACTATCTAACGAGCATACTAGCGAGCGGGCCAGTGAGCCCGTGTCTGTGACCCCGTCTGTCCTCGCTCTCACCGTCCCTATGCAGGTTTGGGTGGCGCGACTTGGAGGGGGGGAGTAACGACGGCGATCCGGGGCCGGACCCGAGGCCCCAACCCCAATCGGATTGTAGTCTTTTTGGTGGCAATCTGCGCTCCGTTGGACACGCGTCCTTACAGCTCGTCGGGAGGATGCGTTCAAACGAAACGTGCGAGGTACACGGGCCCGCAGGACGGAAGGGGTCGCAAGATGGTAAACGTTCGATACGCGATACCTAGCTGGGGCAAAAGGCACTGAATCTGGGCGTTCTCTGCAAGCGTGCAGCCGGGGAAATGTGTTTTTTTTTTTTGCAAAAGGGTACGTCGCAATGGGATCGCTCTCATCGAGGCTTCTCGTAACCGATTCCCGCCAGGATTCGCAGAAGCCTATTGGCATGGAGATTGTGCGTCATCCAAAAGAACTGGGATATTCCTGTTTCCAAAATCAAGACCCAGGTGCACACGGACGATGTGCTAGAGAGAGCGAGAGAAATGTTGGCACCGTGATCGGAAACAGGAGCTAGTGACAGACTCGTCCGTTCAAGTGTAGACCAAGTGAGGTGCTCGGGAGGAGAACTTTTCATTTTGTGCAGCGGGAAACGAGACATCCTGAGCGTTCGCCATGCGATTACCAGCTTGGCGAGGTATCGAGGAAGACTACGACGGTTAACGCCGCAGAAATTTTATTCTGTCTAGCCAACCTCGACGTACCATAGCAACACCTGCTGGGGGTCAAAGGTATTGACCACTTGAATGAGAGAAAAAAAAAAGCAGAAAGCCGCCGACGTACACCTAGTCGGTTCTACGATGCTCCGTTGACAATCACGATTAAAGCGTCAATGTTTTGGCGTTTTCGGCCACGCAAACTGGGGTGAGTTTGGAGTCATTGCGACGTGATGGCAGAAATCTGCAAAGAAGCATGCATGGGCGGGCGAAATTGGGAGTGGTAGATGTACTGTATCCGGAAGACAGCGCCAATTGTTCTCCTAGTAAGGTCCAGGCGATGGATCGTGATGGGATGCTTTCATTTGAGTGGCCAATCCAGGTCCTCGTGGGGGGTAATTAAGTTCAGTGGATCGCGGGTCTCTAAATGCCGTTCGCAAAAGCCTTGGCACAGGGAGAGTTTGATAGGTCAGAGAAACTTCGACGCTGTTTCTCGACAGAGGACAAAAACTCGTCAGTAGAACATTATTCGACCATAAGCGTATAAGTGATCACCGAGCTCGATAGGGCTCCCCAAGTAGTACGAATGTCTTAGTGGTGGTTGATAAGTGCGGTTGCCTAGTTTAATTTGTGCGTCTTCGAACGATTGAATCGCACGGTCGCAATCGCTGCTAAGATATGTATCACGCACCTGGACTACGTATAATGCTAGGTCCACCCAGGCGTGAGCATTGTCAGTAATGAGGTCATCCATGCGTGACATGGCATCAACATGCTCTCCGGCTATCCAAAGGATGACAGCCTGACCAAGCTCAAAAGTTGAAAGGGGACAAAAGGTTGAGTGGAATCATGCACCTTGATGAGAAGGATAAAGGCAACATACTCTTGGAAATGGTGGGGCGCAATGTCACGCGCGCGGATTCCCTTGTCCCCCTCCCCTGTGCAAATGAGGGCCATACACTTTGCGGCGTGGCCAAGGAGAGATCGCTATACATCGATGAAATTTTGTTTTATAACGGTATCAGCGTGCATATATGTGAAAGTGGAGCAACGTGGACCTTTCACGATGAATTTTCTCCCGAACTAATTGCAAGTAGCTGGCCGTCTGGGGAGCATGTGAGTGGATATATTCCGTCGACGTATTGGGTGTGTGTTTCAGTGTCCCAGAAGGTGACGGTCCCAGGCTATGAGTTTTCCGTGTTGCGGCAGTTGCGGCAATGCGGGGGTATTCGCTATCAGGAACTGGCCAGTGGCTGCATTGATTTGATTGACTGTATTGTCCTTGGTCAGTTGAACCAGAGAATGGCAACCCGGACGGAATGCTGTCGATTTTATTGCCGCCATATTCCAACAGTCGTGCCAGCGCCAACACCAACGAGATGTTCCCCGTTTGCTCTGAGTTCGCCAAATATATTGCCAATTTCAAGCAGCCGAGGACAATTTTCTCAAACACTCAGCATCGATACGCTTTTATCTTTTCAATACGCGCAATCGCCGTCGGCACGGAGGCTTGCGACAAAAAGGTGTGGTCCATGCGCAAACACTTTTTCCCTCCTTCAAATGGGCCCACTCGTGTTTTGGGTGCTGACTCTACGACTTCATTTCGGTCGCTATATCTGATGACTGCCTAAGCGGGATCAAGCGCTAGTCATTCCATCAAGGAATTCGAGCCCACGCCGACCTCACCATGATATGGTGTCCGTGGTTCTTGTCCAACAGTGGCCGATGTCGAACAGGGTTAGTCCGGCCATTGTCGCTCTCCGACCTTAATGGCATAAAATCTTTGGTGCGGATACTTATTCGACGTTTGTTCTCTCCTAGCGACGCTCGGAACACGTCCACACATCGTTGAGTCGTGACGAGAGAACAGAGCAGTCCATGCGAGTTGAAGATTAAGTAGTGGTCGTCTCCTCTACCTTTCTTACCACGACCGGCCCGACTCACGTTCCATGTCCCCCTTTTGGATGCTTCCATCACCTTCTCGCTGTCCGATTAACCATCCCTGTCGTTTGTCCAGCCACTTGCCCTCTCACAGGGCAGGCGAGAAGGGGTAAAGAAGTATACCAAACGCAGGGGGCACGGAGATGACTGCATGAACAAAATGGAAGGGTCGCGGGGAGGTCGGAGAGACGTCAAACCGAATACCGGGAATGCGCCATGACGAGCCAAGTGTGCACGATCGACAACGGGGGAAGCGTCTACACACCCTCAAGACGACGACATATGTACCAGGTCCCGACACCACTGTTGAAAACACCTGCTAACGTCAAGGCATAAGGATGGATCGAGCTGGCCTCAAGTTGCGAATGGGTAGGTTGAGCCTGAGAGCACACAGTTAGTGGGGGATAAAACTCAAGACGAAACGGTCATAGCTCACGTAGAGTCAGGGAACTGGAACATAGTGCACAGAAGGCTAGCCCGTTGGAGATGGGTCTGAAGGAACTTGAGTGGAGCCTAAACCAAGTGGCGCAGGAGTACCAGCGAGATGGAGTTGGCTACTTGGCGAACGACAGACAAGTAGACCTGCAAAGCGATAGACGACCAATTTTTTACGTTGAAGATGAACTTCACGCACACCTTTGTTTCGGTCTTGCTAGAGTACACCACGACGGCCCAATTGCAGGTGGACGACTTACAAGCAGCTAATACTCCCCATCACGCTCTCGACGGCATCCCTCAGCGCACGCGCCTCCGCGGCTACCACATCTCCACGAAGTTCGATCGCGACGGTGGCTCGCAGGCAGGAATAACTATATACTACTGTCACCTGATGCCATCTCGTGAATTGTTTGTCGACGCGTTCAAAGTCTCTGCAGATCGTCGTCAAGTCGTCCGTCCCGGTCTTCGTCGCAGGAGACCTTGCATTCAGTGACGCAAGATGAAGGTACTGGATCGGTCAAACCAGGCCCGAGCGAGAACACCGTGTTTCTATTGACAACTTTCACCGCGCCATCAAGTGGACATACTGGAGGCTTGTAGGCTCCTGGATAAGGGGATGGTGGTAGGCGTCATCAGAGGGATGGTATTTTGCTCGAGGTGCTGCGACATTTACAATTGTCAAAGTGGAACGGCAAGCGTCGTCACACTTGTGACTTGTCTTGAAGATCTAGACCCCTGTAAGTGGACCATGTTCATGAACGTTTGAACGATTACCGTAACTCGACAGAAGCTATTAACAATGCACTTGGTCTTATTAGAATCGTTTGCGGTGGGGTATTACCTCAACAGAAGCGCGCGGGCTGTTTAACGCGTTGCGCAAGATATCCATCAACATCGATATTGTTCATTCTATCCTCATTTGTACTTCAGATCATCGTTCATGGTGATGGGCGTCTTCCACGCCACGGTCGATTTGCGGCGCCGAATCCCGCGGCTCCCTCGTGATATATCGATGCGGCTGCCCAAGTCAGCCGCCACCCTAACTTGGGGTATCTGCTAATGCACCTTTGGATTCATACAGCTAGCTGGGCCTTCAAGTCCGAGGTCAATACGTCCCCATGTTTGATGTTGCTGTGATGTCCTTGGCATCATGTGCTGCTCTGCTGATATCGGCGCCTACGTTCTCGTCCACGTTCGCGCAGGCCCAGGCAAGTGATCAGACGCAAGGCAGCTGGCCGCAATTGTATCCTGGAATCCCGAAAGGCGATTACAGCCAAGAATGGCAGGACTGTACGTCCTGATATGATATACCTGCTGCACTTCATGTCGCTGTAGACTTTCAAGTGACAGAAAGTCTTCCGAATGTGACTTGGCCGCTCTCCCGAAACTGGGCTGGCAATATCCCCGTACAAAGAGCGGGTCATCCTAATGATACCCTGTTCTTCTGGGCATTTGAATCTTCTAACGGTTCATTTACTGCGAACAGCAGTGAACCTTGGGGAATCTGGCTTAATGGGGGGTGAGTTTATAAGCGCATATATGGGACATAGCTTATAGACCCGTTCAGTCCGGGTGCTTCGAGCCTCGTTGGGCTCTTATTCGAGGTTAGGCCGAGCAAATCTCCAACGTTATTGCCGCGTTGACAAATCGTCTTTAGAATGGCCCGATTCACATCTTGAGCGACCATTCGGTCACAGAAAATCAGTATGCGTGGACCGGCGTCGCTGACTATGTGTGGATTGATCAACCAGTGTATGTAGAATTCTCGTTTTCGTGCTGGCAGATTCATCGTTTATATTGCAGTGGGACAGGATTTAGTACCGCTGACGCTGCTGGGTATGGCAAGTACACCACTTACTTTCTATTTTTCATAGTCTCACTCCTATCTAGTTGCGGATGAAGACCAGCTGGGTGCTGATTTCGTGAGATTCAGTGATATGCCTCTTCACGCCAACTGATTTTTCGACAGATGGGTTTCTTGGCAAACTTCGTAAAGGTGTTCCCCAATCTTGCCACGAGACCTTTACATCTCACTGGTGAGAGTTATGCTGGAACATTCATAGTAAGCGCTGGTGTTCCGTGTGCCCGAACCGATCTGTATAATGTCCTTTCAGCCCTATATCACCAAAGCCTACTTTGAGATGGACAACCCACCCGTTACTCTGGCCAGAATCGCCATTGGAGATGGAGCCATAACATCCTTGGAGGCATTTAGCGAAGTACCTGTGGTAAGCGTTCTGGAGACGTATCCCCAAATAATCGGATACGATCCCCAGGTCTTTGAGTACTTTCAAGAACAGTGAGTAGGTGGGCAGTAGGTTTCGATAACGCTGATATTCGAGTTAGGAGTGTGCTTTGCGGCTATAACTTGACTCTTGAATACCCCCAGCCTGCGCACTTTCCAACTTTAAATGCCCCGATGTATCCCGATTCCGAAGGATCCTATGGCGAAGTTAACACGAAACTTACAAAGCAACGGCTTGTACACGATGCACGGGTACAGCTTGCCGCGAAGCTCAATGAGAGGGGCAATGCTTTCTTGAAGCACGGTGAGAGACTTCGGGCGCGCGAGGTTTGGAAACGCGACCTTGCGGGCCGTGCCAATGGGACAATCGATCCATTGTATCAATGTGACCTATATTCCGAGATGGTCGACTACGCTATCAACTTCACCTTTCCCTGGTGTACGTCTCCTATCCCTCCTCGTTCAGCATGATTGTCCATTCCATCATGCATTTCCAAGCATCGGGCCGTGAATTTGACTACTACGATATCCCTGATGCGTTGAGTCCCGAAGCGGATATAGATGCGGGCGTCTTTCTCAACGGTTGGTCTGTCAAATGTGGTTGTCTTGTTTGAATCTATCCCGCATTCTCTTAGATGCCAGAACGCGTACTGCGATTCATGCGCCAACAAGCAAAGACTGGCAAGAAGTTATCCTTCCGTTTTTGCCCACCAACAGTCCCAGTAAGAGACTATGCACGGAGATATCCAACATTGATGCAGCTCGTTCGCAGCTAACCCGTACGGAGACCCAAGTCAGTTCCTATTGTACTGTTAACCGTAAACGAGAGTTGACTCACGAGCTGTACATTCCTAGGTGTAGAGTGAGTAACCATTGCAATCGGCACGCTGAGATGCTCAAACATGTAGACCTATGGCGTTTCTGTCAGACCTTGCAACGAATGCGACGGCGCATAACATGAAAATCATTATATATTCTGGAAATGACGACTCACTTGTCCCACACTTGGGTTCTCAGAGTGAGTCCTTTTTTATCATGATCGTTCCTGCATGCTCATCCTACATGCTAGTCGCCATCCAAGTATGAAATGACATATGTGGCACCTTCCTTCCATATCTAATTTTTTTTTTACCGGATAGAACACGACCTTTGGTGGAATCCAAGGTTTCTCACGCAAACCAGAAACGCCGTGGTACAATGACGCAGGCGAGTTGGCTGGCATCGTCCATCAAGAACGTGGTTGGACCTACGTCCTTGTCGCTCACGCCGGACATCTCCTTGGGTACACGAACCCCATCTCCGTGAGTCTTTTCGAGCCACAACTTTTCCTTTGCCAACACCCCAATTTAGTCTCTCACTCTTGTCCGAGAATTCATTTTTGGTAACAATCGAACTGGACTGGTAGTCAACACCAACTCTGGAGTCTCCATTGTTGGCGGTGAAGCGTCGTCCCTCGGGAATGAAATTATGACCGGTCAGGCAGCAATCTACTATGGGAGCGCTACGACTGCGTCCAGTTATTTCTTCCCGTCGGCAACGGTCGAGGCTTGGAATGCCTATATCTCGACAGCAACTGCTGGAGCGGTTACAAAGAGGACAGATCACGCAAACTTCGCGATTTCGGCTCTATCTGTGTCGCGTCAAGGACTTAGCCTGGGAACTGCGCTAGCGGCCATGTGGATGTTTATATTGTGATGTTGGAGTAGATGCATACCCCTTTTCAACTGTCTTCCTCGTGCGTAGTAAGTAAAGATGTACTAGGGACAAGAGGATCGATGATATCACGAGGACCAGGTTGGAGATCATCCTAAATAAATTGTGAGCTGTATCATGTTTATGTGATGCATCTACCTCGCCAGACTCACGCCACAATGAGAGCCACAACAAGAAAAGACTTTGGGGGCGCGAAACAATCAGACTGCAAGTATTATTACCTTGGCTTCTCCTCACGCAATGCGAACAATCACGACAACGTCCTTCGTTGCGCAAGTAATGCATCCACGAACTGAGCAAACGAGGC
>JBBPMS010000363.1:4268-15887 GCA_038090435.1 Phylloporus scabripes | reverse complement strand
CAGCAATAGAGTGGGCAGATTGACCAGCATCAAGCATAGAAAGAATAGTATTTTGTTGAGTAGAAGAAATGGATCTCATGATGATATGGTTGGGAATCAAGAGGTGTGTGAACTATTTCAGACTCAGACATAATGTGTAAATGTGTATCTTTGTTTGTATAACCAAACATTAACAAATATCAATTGATTTGATTCAAATTCCATATTTAATACTAAAGATTGCAAAACTGTTACAATGGTAGTGCTCTTTTCAAATGGGCATATCTCCACAGCCACCAGGCCAAATCACATGACCTATGGACCAATTTGTAGCCAAGAGTTTGTACTTTGTTTGGCTCTAAAACAGGTAAGCCAAATTCCCATAGGTGTTTGCAGTGTGCTTCATGTACTGCATCCAGGTTAGACATTGCAATGATTTTGGAGGTCACTGTAAATCAAGCCTCTTTTCCTTTCCACATCCTTGTTCCTTGTCATAGGCCTTGATGTTGCCTTGAAATGGTTCTCTTCATTCTTTGTGGTCCTACCACTGCCCATAAAGCAGAAGTAACCTTGTATGCCTTCCTTGTAGCATTAGACCCTTGGGCCTTAGCAGAACCTTATCATAAGCATTAGACCTTGATGTCTTAGTTCATCCTATGTTAGACAATCTTTGTTACAACACCTTTCATTCCTCATTTTTGTCTTATGTTGGACTTTCTCAGTCACAACACACTACTTCATTCTTTGTTCTCATACTGGTCACACGATACAGTACACATACTTATTTGAGGCTGCAACCAACTCTACCCAAGCCAGTTGTAACAGATGGCACCTGAAACTCTGCAGGAGATATTATGCATGCTACAGATATTACAGTGACAAGCAAAACTGTTACAATATTTTGTACTTTTGTAATGTACACAATGTAGCGCTTGAGTATGTGAGAATTTCGCTTAGGTGTGGCGGAGGCGTGGGAGGCATGGACTCTTGGTTACAAAACGGTGCCTTGATCATGTGATTTGGTCCATAGCATGGGAAGATATGCCTAAAGTAATTTAGACATGTCATTGTAACAGTTTTGCTTCTTTGGTAATAATTAGGGTATTTCAGAAATATTAGTACTTGGTATAACCTCCTTTGGCTTTAAGCACTGCCTCAACTCTCCTAGGCATGCTTTCAATCAAATCCTGATATGTCTTAGCTGGTATCTTGTTCCACTCCTCTATAATTTTTCTCCATAACTCCTTTATTCCCTTGGGGGAATGCTCATACTCTGCAAGTCTCCTTTTTAGGTAACCCCATAAATGTTCTATGTTATGGTTACTCACTCTTTTTCACACTATCCTCCTCATACTGCTCATTCTCCTTTCTATCATCTCTTTCAGTTCTTTTGTCTTTTATAAGATCTATGCTTTACATTGACTTTGGACCACTTTGATCTACATATGTAGCTTTTTTGATCATATAGCCTTCCACAGTTCTGCAGTTTCACAGCTTTCTTGATACAATTGATATGCTAAACAGTATTTATACTCAATATTGTATGTAGGTAGGACCTTAAGCTAGATCTACTTAGGATTTTGACCTTATCCATTGATTTCTCCTTTTCAAGTCTGTCTTGTTGAAGAATCTTGCTTCACAATCCCAAAAGAATAAATGACTTGAAGCCTTCTCTAAGTCTATGCTTGTCCTTACCCAGGCCAAGCATAACAAAAGATCTAGCTTCTTTCTTTATAAACCCTAGCTTCATTCTAAAACTACTTAACTTTTCAAAATTTAGAATGTCCTTGACTCTAGAATGTCAAACCCACCCACTGCACTTCCTGTTACCACTATCATGAAAGAAATTGCCCTTGGAAAACCAAAGGAGTACAATGGAAAAGAATTTGGCTTTCATGCCTGGGTATCATTGGTGAACCTTTACTTGCTTGTGAATGGTCACATCTACAATGACAATCCAAAAAAGATAGCCTTCACATTGTCTTTTATGAAGAAAGGAACTGCTATTGAATAGGCTGCTGCTATTATTGACAAAGGAATCAAGAACAGTATCTTTGGTACTTGGGCCAACTTCAAAACAAAAGTTAAAAGCACCTTCCTGACAACTGACGTAAAAGGGGAAGCATTGAAACAACTCCAGACTATAATACAAAAGGGAATAATATCTTGAGCTATATTACTGCATTTAAGATGGCAGCTCAACGAAGTAGAGTAACTGATGAAACTGTCCTCTGTAGACTGTTTGCTAAAGGACTAAGCTGCCCTTTGATGAATCATATTTATCTCATGGAAACTGTTCCAACCAAGATTGAGGACTAGTACAAGAAAGCCAAAGCATCACAGTGGAATTACTCACATTCCATCACGTCTCAACACTCCACTCAGCTTCCTATTTGACCCCATCCAACTTCCTTCTATACAACTCCTACTACTTGACAGAAAGACCCAAATGCTGTGGATGTTGACATTGTCTGCCTGTCCCCATTACAACAAGAAGAATATATGAAGAAGAAACTTTGCTTCAAATACACAAGGCCTGGTATTGCCAAGGACTGTTCTAACCATGGGCTGGTGAAGAAAACCAATGGACAGAGGATACAAAAGGTGAAGAAAGAAGAAGAAACAACTGCAAGAGTTGAAAAGATTACTGACAATGCTCTCATAGGCCAGTTATATAAAACCTTTGACCAGGATTTTTGAAGTGAGGACATGATTCAATACATGATTCCTTGGATGTATAGTGTGTTCTTGTAATAATCACAGACAATGACAAAGCTGCTCTTTCTCTTCACATAGAACTAATCATTCCAACAAGCACCTTCAAACTGTTGAAATAACTGCACTCATTGACTGTAGAGCAGATATCTCTTGTATTGACTGGGATTTTGTGTAAAAACATAAACTCCTGGTGGAATGACTTGCAAAAACCCTTGACTGTATGAAATGCAGACCACACCATTAACAAGAAAGGATGTATTTTTTTTACCTCTACACTCTTTATGAAAATTGCTAGAGTTATACAGAAAGTTCTTTTCCATATTATGCAATGTGGGTGAGACAACCTTATTCTCAGAATGTCATGGTTCAAGGCCACAAACTCTCAAATCAATTGCAAAAAGAGGTCACTCTTTATTGACAAAGACAAAAACAAATCTACCAACCTCTACTTTGAACATGTGGCAGACCAATATACCAACTGAGCAAAAGTTCTAAAACCCCCTCCCCATTGTCAGAATTACAATCCCAATGAACAATGAACTCTCTTTGACTATATAAACAAGAAAGAACCTGAGGACTATGTCAAATGAGCTCATGTTACATATTCCATTAATTGTATTTAGAAATCTGCTTTACATTTCTTCCCTAATTCACCTTCAATAACAGTGTTGGAAAGATTTATTCAAAAACTCATGACTTCAACATTATTGGCTATGAATATCACAAAGGAGGAAATTGCTCTTCTTCCTAAATATAGCGAGTTCTAGTCTGTTTTTGATAAAGAATTGTCTCATCAACTCCCCCCCAACAACCCTATGATTACACTATCAATCTTGATGATATCTTTGTACCAAATGTTGCCAAGGTTTATCCCCTATCCCCAGACAAATGAGTAGCAGCAGAAAAGTTTATTGAAGAAAATCTTGCTAGTGGGAAGATTGTCCCCTTACAGTCTCCACAAGCTGCTTCTTTCTTTTTTGTCAAGAAAAAAGATGGTGGACTTCATCCTTGCATGGACTATCAACAGCTCAATGGATATACCATCAAGGATGCTTATTCCCTTCCTTTCATTTCTGACCTCATTGACCAGTTGAAAGACTTCAGGATTTTCACCAAATTCAATGTATAATGGGGGTATAACAATATGCAAATGAAAGAAACTGACCAATGGAAAGCAGTGTTTATCACTCACCAAGGTCTCTTTGAACCGATGGTCATGTTCTTTGGACTATCAAACTCTTCCCCAACATTTCAATGTTTCATAAATAACTTCTTCCATGATATGATTGTAGAAGGATGGTTGGTAATCTATATGGATGACCTCCATATATATTTCTCCAATAAACAAGGTCATACTGAATATATGAAGTAAGTTCTTCAACATATGACAGAATTAGATCTTCATCACAAGTTAGCAAAATGCAAGTTTGCAATAACAGAGGTCAAATATCTTAGTCTGATTATCAGACCTGGACAAATTGCCATGGACCCTGTCAAATTAAAGGACATCACTGATTGGCCAGTCCCTATCACAGTAAAAGATGTTTGTTCATTTCTAGGATTTGCCAACTTCTACTGGCAGTTTATTTCCCATTACTCCAATATTGCCCAACCCCTTCTCAATCTGACAAAAAAGTCTATGCCATGGCATTGGTTGGAATCTTGCCAAGATGCTTTTCTCTTGTTGAAAGCAACATTTCTTGCCCAGCCAATTTTTTGCTTTCCCAATCTAGATCATTCCTTTTGCTATCTCTACCAATGCATTGAAGTATATGTTACAAACACTATCTTATCTTATCTCCATCACATTCTATCTTATCTTATCACACAGCATGACATAGCATATCAATGCTAAGTTCCAACTTTTCATTTTCCTTGTTGACTAATCATGATTACATGCTTATTGTTCTCATCCAATGCCATTGGCTAGTAAAGCAACCCTCAAGATACTAGCCTAGAGGGCCATAGTACTCTTAGATTATGACATTAGAGAGAGAGAGAGAGAAAAGATGCTGCTCAGTCCACAAGCGTTAAAGTGTAGCAGTAAAGGAACTGAGTGGAGTACTTGACAGGAAATACCAAGAGAACTTGACTAAGGTTCTCTGATTGGCTCTTGGGCCTTTATATACTACTCTAGGGTTTGTACATGTTTGTACCAAATCTACCAATAAGTATCCATATCAAATAAGTAAAAGTCCATATGATTACTAGTGAGGCAGTATGCACAGGTATTGTATACAGCTGAGCATTGCCTTGCATAACAAAAGGCGTGTGTCAGGTAAGATGGAGATCTGGAGGCTATGAGGCATAACTGGGTAAGATCCATAGGCAATGGGATGTAGCCTCAGAGCTTAGCTGTGCACTGGTAAGCATCGCCTCCTTATCCCTGACTCACTATGACTCGGGCACAGAGGATATAATTGGTTGATAGCAATTGTTACGATTTGTTTCTCTTTTTATCCTTAACGAACTCTGTTTCCTTTTCGCGATAACCCAACCATACCATGTGATCTGACTGCTACTTGCTTGGTCATCACTTATTCCTCCATAGTTCCAACCGAGTCCATCGGCTTCGATGACTCGTTCTTACTTAGTCATCCTTTCTATAATGTTCCCTAACTTTCCATGACCAGCCCTAAACCCGTCGAGGGAGTATATATCCTGTCTCGCTCGCTCATGTATTCCTTATGCTTGATCTCCCTTCTTGTACCTCAACTACTACTTGCTATCGAGTACAACTAATCAAGCATCCCTGTTTCTTTTCTCTTGTCCCTTGCCCCCTTGACGGTTCAGTCGCTACCTAAAGCGACCTCTCCTCATAACTAAGAACCTTGTCGCCTCCCTTGTGGGCCTTCGATCCCAAGGACCTTGGCAGCCTCCCTCGTTGCCCATAGAGCACAAGGATCTTGGCACTTCAGCACATCTGTGTGGCCGTACCTTGACCTTGACACTCTGGCACATCCGTGTGGCCGTATCCTTGACCTTGACACTTCGGCACATCTGCATGGCCGTACCCTTGACCTTGGCACTCCGGCACATCTAAGTGGCCATACTTTTGACCCTGTCACACCTGTGTGACTGTACCCTTGACCCTATAACACCCTAGAAGGGCTATGACCGACTCTACCTGAGCCAGTCGTAACATTGGAGAATCCAGGCTCAGTGCCCATGCATGGTTGGTAGCTTCAGTTCAAGGCAAACGGGAATTTTTTGGTTGTGGAATGGATTTGGTTGTTGTGAATGAACTATGCAATGGGCAACCAGTTTATCCATTAATTCTGTCATTCCACTATGAATAATCTAAGATATTGTTGTAAATCCTGATTCATGTGTTTGGTTTGACCATTCATTTGAGGGTGATGTGCAGTGGACAGCTTGGGTTTGATTTCCAATTGTTTGCATAGGTCTGTTATAACATGGGATGTGAACTGTGGACCACAATCAGATACTATGCTGTGTGGAATTCCATGATGAACCCAAATGTTCGCTAGATAGAGTACGGCAGTCTGAAGTGCCGTTACAGTTTTGTGGCATGGTACAAAAACAACTTCTTTGGAAAATCTGTTAATGACAACCAGTATGGTGTCATATCCTTGTGATGGGGGTAAATCAGTAATGAAATCTGCCGTAATGTCCACTCATGGACCTGCTGGGATTTCTAAAGGTGATAGCTTCCTGGGTGGGCATTGATTGCTTCCTTTGAATTGTGCACAACGATCACATCATTGTATGTACTCCTTGACATGCTTGATCATATCTGTTACAAACGCTACTTTTTCACCATCTTATCTTATCTTTTCAAATCACATGACATGACCATGTGACGTTATCAACTCATCATTTCATCACTAAGTCTCTACTTTCTATTTTCCCTGTTGACTAATTACGGTTACATCATCATTCTTTGAACCTGATGGCATCGGCTAGACTTGTCATCATGGACAGTCACCAGCCGCTCCCCTCAGCCATGTGCTGCCACACTATTCAAATTCACTTCAAGTCATGGTTGGCTATTATTGTTATCTTCCAATCATATTCTTCCCATTTGAGTCACAGTGAATCAAAGATAAGGAGGCTATGTGTACCAGTCCTTGTCTAAGCTCCGAGGCTATGCCCCATTGCCTTATCACTGCCTACGGATCTTATCTGGTTACACCTCATTGCCTCCGGAACTCCACCTCACCTGATCCATGCTGTTGGCTATGCAAGGCTATGCAGGGCTATGCACAAACCTGTGCACACAGCCTAGATAAAGAATCACATGATAAGACATTTACCATATTTAGTTACCATCAGTACAAACATGTACAAATAGATAGAGGGTGTATAAACCCCAAGCGAACAGCTGGCACCCCTAGTCAAGTTCTCTTGGTTTTTCCCCTTGAGCACTCTACTTCGTCCACCTACCATTATGCCTTAGTGCTTGTGGACTGGTTGACACTTCTTTTCTCTTTTCTTCTAATGTTACGATCTAAGCCTACTATGCCCCTCCAGGCTAGTAGTCAAGGGTTGTTTTAATATCCGGCTAAAAGTACTAGCGTCAGATTAGCTCCAATGTTTTATTATATCCAATATGTCCTGCAGTGGGGTTATCGTGGTATAGGCATATAATCTCCATTCGTAACTCATTGTCTGTGGGCACGAATAGCACCTTGTCTTTCATCAGCAATCTGTCCTATTCAAGGAGATTCCATTTTGCACTCCATTCTTGAATAATAGTTTCAGATTGCTTTCCTACAATCTGTTCAATCTTTTCTCTGATCTGGTCACTGTCATGCGACACTATGACAATGTTCTGAATCTGTTCTGGTAATATCACTGTGACTCCTTGATTATCAGCATTGATGCCGATAGCATGATCTTCTCATCAAGACAGTGCATCGGCCTTGCCTATAGTGGCTTCAGCCTTGTGAACCCATCTGAAATCAAATCTCGAAAGATACTATGCCCAATAGGCTTGTTGTTGTGAAAGGTTCTAATTCTTCATGAACCATTGTAGGTTTGCATGGTTGTTCCAAATCTCAAATGTGTGTTTCGTGCCCTCGAGGTAGTGGCGCCAATCTTCCAGCGCTTTGATGACATTAAGCATCTCTTTGTCAGCAATAGGATAATTTTATTCTTCTGGTGTCATGGAATAGGATGCGAATACAACCGGATGCCATTTCTGCATGTCTGGTTTGTATAGCGAGAGAACCGCTCCAGTGGCATAGTCCAATGTGTCTGTTTCAAGTCTGAATTGGCAACAGTTGTTGGAAAACACCAATATTGGTGCATCTGTGAATCGTTTCTTCAAGGCATCAAACACTTTTTGTTGTACTTCTTTCTATGTGAAAGGAACGTCTTTCTTGGTGAGATCATTGAGTGGTTGGGTGATCTGAGTGTAGCCCTCAATGAATTGCTGGTAGAAGTTTGTGAGTCCCAGAAAACTTCTAACTCCCTTGACTATGGTGGGTGTGGGCCACTGTATAATTGCTTGCACCTTTTCCATATCCATTTGAATGCCATCTTTGCTAACGATCATGCCTAGAAAATCAACCTCTTCTACTCTGAATGTGCACTTCTCTGGATGAAGGAAAGGATTATTTTCTTCCAACCGTTTCAGAACTTCTTCCACTATCTTGTCATGTTCTGCATGATCCGTAGTCTTCATGAATATGAGAATGTCATTGATATAGATGACTACGCAGTAGCTCATATCTGTGAAGATCTTATTCATCATGGTTTGGAATGTGGCCAGGGAGTTGATCAATCCAAAGAACATGACCAATGGCTCAAAGGCTCCTTTAAAGCATATGAAGGCAGCTTTCCGTTCATCACCTTTCTTGATGTGTATATTGTTGTATCTTGCACATAGATCCATCTTCATGAACAACTTCGCTCCTTTAAGCTGATCTACCAGTTGTGAGATGAGTGGTAGCGGATAGTTGTTCTTGACTGTATGTTCGTTTAGATAGAACCTTGGTAGTCCTCATCAATAACTCTGGCTCCAACATCAATTATGTGCTTAGTGGTCAATCCACTTCGTGGCACAATGCATCCATAAGTGGCAGGTGGTAGTGCAATGGCTATGCCTGTGTCCATTAATCCTTTGTTGTGTGAGAGGATCGTTATATTCTCAATAGTGTACAGATCATAGCCTGCTGCCTTCTCGGATCTGCATGTTGGGATCTTTCCTGTTGGTCTCATCAGCTTTACTTGTAATTGAATCATACCAATCTTTTGTTCAGGGGTTTTCTTTTTTTCATGCAAAGGGGAATTAAGCACCAATTGTGGTTTCGGCCATGCTTTTTTCAAAAACACCCCCAACCATGTACTTAATATATCATCTGTAGAAGTTAGTCTGTGGGCTGATTGAAGACCCTGATCCTTCAATCCATGTGCTCTTTGCCTGACTCCATATCCTTAAGGTCATAGAAATAAGCCTTCATGCCTTTGAAGTCCATTTCTTGGACTGCTCTGAGTGATTATGCATTTGCATTGTTGGATGCCATAGTAGCACAAGCCCTTTTGGCCTTGCTATAGGTTTCCTTGTGGTTCCCTCTGAGGAACCTGCATTCTGAGCATTGCTGCTTCAGTTTAATACAAAATCTCATGACATGTCTTGTCTGATTGCAGTTGAAACATGGGAGTTTCCCTTGTGAGGAATCCATGATATGGACCTCCTGTTGTGGAGTCTACTTCTTCTCGAATGTGTCTTTCTTTTTAAATATCTGGTATGACTCAATCTGCCATCCGATGATTTGAATCTCCTTAAGTGTTTCATCAACTGTCTCATGTCGTCAACCCTTGAAAAGTTCCTCACGGATGTCTTCATTGACTCTATTCTCAAGGTTCCATACTTCCATGACTTGATCAATTTCTGCTTTCATGAATAGCGAGAGCCATTGGCTGATATATCCATCAATGGATAATCCTCTCTGCTTGAATGTTTTGAGCTGCTTCTTAGCCCAATCTTTCTGGTGTACCAGCCAGAATAGTCTGATAATCTCTGCTTGGATTGTGAACCATGTTGTCAATGTGGTGGTTCCATCTGTAAGCTTGCATAGCTCTCGTTCTGCAAAGAATGAGCCCTTGTGACCCTTTAATCTTGATAGGATGGCGTATGCCCTGAACTTCGGTTCAGGCACTCATACTTTAGATCCATTGTTGACTAGTGGATCTTCGACATAGCTTGCAAACTGCTTCGGATTGCAGTCCAGCCATGATTGCATCTTAATCCACCAGTCTTTGAACTTGGCAGGGGAGCCATTGTAACTCCCTGGATCCATGAAAATTTCGACTTTTGATATTTCAGATGTCTCTAGATATACTGCTGATCCTGCTCCTGCCCATTGGTGGAGTCCTAGCAGTTCGTGAGTACACTGATCTGCTTTTTTGGTCTCTTCAGTGTTTTCCTTCAATTGATCATTGACGCGTGTCAATGTTTCCACCAATTGATCTTGTTGCAGTCCCAGGTCAGCAATCATTTGCCCCTGCTGCGTAACAATTGTATTCAAGTTGTTGCATGCCTCCAATAGCTGTCTCCATTCAGCTTGAGAGATGTTTGCAGCCATTGCTGTCAAATTGTTTTATGTGGCTTATTGTAGATGTCACTCAAGCTTGGGCTTGGTACATCAAGTGTGTCGATGATGAGGGTAGGGGCTCTGTGCTCTGCCTATCTCCTGCATCTGGATAGATACATCTCTGTCTCAGGACAGGTGCTAATGCTACTGTTCTTGTCATTGACTTCCTTCTGAAGAGCCTTAACACTCCTTCAGTGGCTGTGATGTGATACCTCTCTTCTGATGCCTTTATGCCTTCAGTAGAGGGCTCTTCTCGAGTATGTTGTCAAGGATAAAGATGAACTTGTATGCAACGTCTGCATCTAGAGTCTCTTGTCAAAGTCTGGGTCTGTTGACTGAGATGTTGTTGTCATGAATACATGTGGTCATCGATAACCTCTGCTGTATTAGTTGTCACCAAGGACCATTGTCCAAGGCAGATGAGTAGTCAAGTTCTACTGAAACAACCCTCAATTACTAGCTTAGAAAGCATAGTAGCCTTAGACTGTCTTACTGGAGAGAAAGAGAAAAGAGACACTGCTCAGTCCATAAGCACTAAGGCGTAATGGTAGAGGGGCTGAGTGGAGTGCTCAAGGGGAAAAACCAAGAGAACTTGATTAAGGTTCTCTGATCAGCTCTTGAGCCTTATATACTATTCTACTATTTGTACATGTTTGTACTGATGCTAACTATGTATGGTAACTAGAGTTCCATGTGATTACTTATCTGGGCTGTATACACAGGTCTCTGCATAGCCGACCATTGCCTTGCATAGCCAAAGGCATAGAATGTGTGAGGCTGAGATCCAGAGGCTGTGATGCATAGCTGGATAAGATCCATAGGTGGTGATGAGGCAGTGAGGCATAGCCTTGAAGCTTAGCCATGCACTGGTGAGCATAGCCTCCTTATCTCTGACTCACTATGACTCGAGTAGGGAGGATGTGATTGGAAGATAATGATAATAGCCAACCACAACTTGAATATGATTTGAATAGTGTGGCAGCACATGGCTGAGGGGAGTAGCTTATGACTGTTCATGATAACAAGTCTAGCCAATGCCATCGGATTTGAAAAATGAAGATGTAATCATAATTAGTCAACAAGGGAAATGAGAATCAAGTACTTAGCATTGAGATGCTTTATAGATAACGTCACATGATGTGAAAAAGATAGCGTTTGTAACAAGCGTTGAGATGCTTTTATAGATAACGTTACATGACTCAAAAAGATAAGATAAGATGGCGAAAAAGATAGTGTTTGTAACATGTGGTCAATGAAGGTAGCTTCAGATGCTACTTCCAACTCTGCTACTTGAACTTGTTTAGTTAGATAGAAGAAGAAGAGTCGAGCAGTAACTTCTTGGATTTGCTCAATAGAAAGT
>JBBPMS010000361.1:0-19979 GCA_038090435.1 Phylloporus scabripes | reverse complement strand
CCCGCGTCCTCTCAGTAACAGTGCGATGATATTGGCAAATAGCCGAACTGTTGAGGGTCTGATGATATATCTTGCGGTGGAATTTCCAAACTTTGCTGCTACTGGACAGGTGTCCCGTGTTGAAATCGATACCAAAGCTGCAGGAATCACGTTTGTCGGATTGCCTCAAAGGAGATGGATAACAGCAAACCCTTACAGTTTGGATGTGCGTATGACTGGGCGGTCAGAGTAGATGGCCGAACGCTGCTCAAGCAGCGCTTTCGCAACCCTCTCCGAGTTGATAATAATGTAGGTTTTGCCCAGCAGCGTGCAAGAAACAATTTCCCCTGGTGCTCTAGTGAAGAACGGCGCAGACCTTGGCCCCGATGTCACGTACCATAGGTTTTCTTCCACTCCGTATAGGTAAGCCATGGTTGGCGCCTGTTGATCCCGAGTGCGCTCCCAATAAAGGGAAGTCCTTTGGGACCCGGCGGGAGAGACAGTCGATGAGAGCTCAACTTTTTCCTAGCAAACAACCAAAGAGGTAGGAAAAGAACGACGGTAATGAATGTGTAGGCGTAAATGCTGAAGTCGTCCATGTTTATTGTACGACATTTGATCCTAAGATGTTTTTATAGTCAACTAGGGTCCATCAAAAGGGTCGCCTTATTTGATGACTGCTGCAATCTTGAGAATACAAATACCGTAACTCTCGGCAACAGTTCAAATGTCTAGACCTATGGCTTAGAGCCAGAGTTTACTTCCGACTATTCACTATCTATGAATTCATGCATCTCATTTCACGTTATATCATCGTGTTTTACAGGGGAGAAATGAATATAACTATTCATGAAGAATAAACAACATGTTGCCTCTGGATAGCACGTATCGCTGCATCCTTTGGTAACACTCTAAAAACGAGTAGCCATGCCCATACCCATCAAGACCGCACCCCCTGCGCATTCTGGTATCTCTCCCTAAACTCGTGGCTTGTGCCTGCTCCTCAACGATCTCCACAGTTTGTATCGTTTATCGATGCAGAGCTCCCGAAGGTACCTGCACAGCTGTGGAGATAGGGTCTGATCTTCCGAGCGCCCACTTTCCTCTATGGTTATCTCACAAAATCCTCCATTTACCGGAAACGTGACCCACCTGCGGTACAGATGTTTTCGTCGCGATCTTCCTTTGTTTCCTTCTTTTCTGCTCACTGAGAGGGGCTCGTCCCTCGGCGGCAGCAGCTCGCATCTCTGCTTCTTTCCGCCTCAGCCTTCTGATTGTGCTCTCTGACAACGACTGGCCCTCCTTCAAACTGAGCAGGACCCTTTCCAGAAGACCTTCGGGAGGTAGAGGAGTGGCTACTGCGAGTCTCAATGCGTCGTTTCCTGCGAAAGTGGGAATGTGATTGGAGCATATTGGTAGGGTTTGTGGAAACTCAGGGGTGTCGTCCAATCCATCAGATGGATAGAAAGGAGGGGTGAATCCCAGAAAGCCTGTGCCGACCCAGGGCGTCTTGATACTAGCAAGACTGAACGTGGCCAAGTCACGCAAGAGGTGTTGGGTAGGTGGTTGATAGCAGATGCAGATGGCTACGATCCTCCCAAACGTGCGGGTGGCTGAGGACTTTGGGCCAAGGTCACGCAGCTTTGTCGAGACGAAGGTTTTGGCCACCGTGTGATGAACCATTCCATTGGCAGGTGAGCGGGTGGTGATGAGAATAGATGTACTAAGCCCCGCGTTATTCCACATTGTGTGTTGGTTTCTCGAGATAACTGGTCAGTCCAAGTACGCGTGTGGGTCACGTGAAGGAAAATCAAAATCACGTGCGTCTCAGTACAGATTAGAATTGCTGCTTTCAGAGTAGGCATGTCTGCGGTACCATCCACTCCACGAGCAGATGCAAGCAAATTACTGACCCCTACAGCAACTCCAACAGTGACCCGTATCGCGGGTTCACATGCCTTGCATTCATCTCCGTACTACGCGACTACACGCAGGCACTCGTTATATGGCACCGAAGACCGCGTCGTGATTGACCCCGGGTCGCGCACATGGAAGGTTGGCTTCAGTGGAGAAGGAAAGCCAAGAGACGTCTTTTATGCCAACCCAGTCAACTCTGAATCTCTGTGGAGCTGGAGTCGTGCCACGGATCCATTAGCAAGGGCCGAGGAAGACCGGATGCTCGAGATTAACATTGAAAGATGTATGCGATCGGTATTTCACGAGTGAGCATTACTGCCCTTTTAATCATGTATGACTGAATCAGCTCTGTGTCAGGTCTCTGCTCACTGACCCCAAGTCACGCAAGGTCATTCTCGTTGAGCATCCGTTAATTCCACTGCACATCAAGGACGCACTTGCCAAGGTTTTGTTCGGAAACCTACAGGTATGATTAGTTGTCTCGTACTCTGGCAACTTGTTTAGAAATCGACAAGGTTCCTTCTGTGTCATTTGCCTCTAGCCATCTACTCTCCCTCCTTTCTGTCGGTCGCATCACAGGCCTCGTTGTCGATTGCGGTCACCTCGAGTCTACTGCATTACCTGTTTGTCATGTCTTTCTGTTACTATGTCAGACCAACGAACATCATCTTAGATATTCGCCGCTCGACCCTTGTTTCCTCATCTTCGAACAACACCTTTAGCAGGCTCACGGTTTTCCTCTCACCTCCGTGCACTTCTTTTACTCTTTGCAAAATACATTCCCCCTCCGCTCAATCTCAGCAGCGTGAATCCACCTTTATCAAGTAGGGTCGCCCGTGTACCGCAAGAGATTCTGACGGATGCACTCATCGAGGACATTAAATCGCGCTGTTGTTTTGTCAGTGGTGCACCCGAAATACACCGCGATTTGATGCGCTCTTCATCTCCTGTACCTCCCTCGGAATCAGATCTCCCGCCCTCAAGCGATGCCGCCATGTCAGAATCGGAGTTTTCACGTGCATCGGAGGGGGTAGAAAGTACGGAGTCTTCTCGGCAAGCTTCATCCGAGTCTGAAGTCGTCTCACCGCAACCGTCCGAATCTGGAGAGGGCTATCTTCAGATGCTCGCCAACATTTATATGAGGCACTCGACCGCAACAGACATTCATCTCCGCGTGGTGCCACCCACATCGCAGCAGTTGGGCACGGGAAGAGGTACCCTAATCATCCCAGGTTGGGTTCGCGAGCGCGCAGCCGAAGTTTTGTTCGAAGGGGGCGACGTCGACGAAAGCAGCGTTGCCGAAGTTCTCCTAGAAACGCTTCTCAAGGTTATCTCTTTTGCCGCAGTCCTCAATACGCCCCATTCTGACCACTGACCTGACAGATACCACTCGACCTCCGGCAGTCGCTCGTGTCCTCCATCCTCGTCACAGGCGGCACAGCAATGCTACCGGGCTTCATCCCACGACTCCACGCTGAGTTGTTGCGTGCCATCGGGTCGACGCCGTCGCGACCACGCCACGGCGCGACGCGGTCGGGGAGGGCGCTTCCACCCGCGTACGACCGCTATGCGGCGCTTCGTCCGCTCGTCTCGCACATCGCCATCCTCAACAACCCTGCACCCCAGCTGGCGTCGGCGTCGGCGCGCGCGGCTGCGAACGCGGGCAAGGCACCTGCGTTTTCGCCTGCACTGTTGGCCTGGGTCGGAGGCTCGTTGGCGGGGTAAGTCTCCCCGGTGTCTCTGCGCGCTGCACTCACTTGGCCTTGCAGTGCGCTCAAAACGGGCGGGGTAGAGATCTCGAGAGAAAAATGGGATGATACGTTTTCGTCCCAGGTCGACGACGATGCGATGGAAACGACAACACCCGTGTCGCCGGAACAGCAGCCGAGAGGCATGTTGCCCGATTGGACGCGGACGCCATTGTCGCCAGGTGCCCCACCTGCAGTGGTAACCAACCCTGCGGTGGCAACCCCGTCGCCTCAGACAGTAGTTGGCGCATGAAATCATGATACACATTGTATTGTCATCAACACTTAATTTGATGCCTATTTCACAGGAACTTGAGAGCTAGCCTAATGCTAGAAATTTTGCAGTAATCGCGGAACAAAGATAAGAAAACGACTGATCATGGTGGTGGTGACGATGATGATGCAATATATATGAGCAAAATGGAGGGTCAATGAATGTGGTATCACAATTGCAGCTCAAATGATTGGTGTTCATCTACAAAACAAAGAATGAATGTAACCAATACTGTAAGCCTGTGCCACGAGAGAAATCGAATGGCGAAAAGATGGACAGGCAAACCATGAACGAAGCTTGGGTATGGGGTAGTCGCTTCATTCGCGGCTCCCGATAATTCGGAGAAAAAGCCTGCCACAGTGGGTTGTCGCAATTGCATCCCACTTTTCCTGTGACGATATAAAACGGAGAGCGGAGCCCTTGGTGCGGGTAGATCCAAGGGACGACATAGAGTCTGCGCGAGGTCGGCCATGCGCCACCTTCTCGGTGGGGGTCTGCTCTATGACGGCCATGGCGAATGTTTCGCAAATGGGTGATTTGTTGGTGGAGACGAACTTGTCGTAAATTTTCTGACGTAGTTCGTCATACCTGATGTAACGTGGCACGCGGAGCATGATGATGTTATCCTCATGCATGGCCTTGATGGATATCATCATGGGGTTTCCGCTGGATGATGTCGATCCGCTTGATATGGAGGTCGTCGAGGAAGACCGACGGTCCGAGTAGCTAAAAAACGAGCACACGGTCGAGGTGGATTGCTCCAGTGGCAAGTGGTACATTGACTGGTCCACAGTCGGTGTCTCGGGGTAACCAGTTGGAGTCTGGACTTGCGGTCCAATCATGTCTTGAACATCCTCAGCACCCGATGCTAGTATATGAAGACAAACTGCGTACCATGAAAGTAAACATCGAGTATGTCCCCCTGATCCTCAGACTCAGAACCATCTCCAGACCACGACTCGTACTGCCTCGGTCGTCGCGTGTCATTCGTGGAAGATCTCGGAGACCGTTCATCGCGAGGAATCACAGCATCGACAGAGGAGTTGGTTACCAACGATGCTAAACTACATACGGAGGCCCTGGGGACGTGCCTGGGCTCGGGAGTAGGACTTGGTAAACAATAGTCCACGTCGAGTTCTTCTAGATAGGCAGCAGCCCTCAATGCTCCCGAGGAGTGCATGGATTGCAAATAAGTTCTTGAGCACTTGGGCAAAGATCGTGCTAATTGGATGGTGAGTATCACTTCCTGAGAAAGAGTGGAACTACTTACATGATAACTCAGGAGACTGTATGGAATCGGATCGTGATGGGGAATAAACCCGTGTAGTGCGATTCACACGACTAATGGATCTAGCCCGCCTTCGCGACATAAGGTTATCAAGATCTGATTTCGGTGAGGAAGCAAGCTCGCGATCTTCCGGGAGCGATTCGAGAGAAAAGGAATTTCGTTCACCGATGGCGTGGGGGCTGTGGCCAAATCTAATCTGCACCTCCGGTGATACGATGCCAGGCTGATAGGCAGACGGGAGTTGTCGAGACGTCGTAATTGGTGTCGAAGGTAAAGAAGACGGAGAGCGAGACGCAGAGGAAGCTCTGGACTTTATGGAACGAATTTCCTCTCCTCGATCCGAGGATCTACTAGGCCTCTCTTCTAAAGAGGAAGCAGTGTGCGTAGGGGACATGGAGGAAGATGGTATCTGCGCTTGTGCCTTTCCTTTAGTCGGAGACAATAATTTGACCGAAAGTGAAGAGGGTGAGAGCGGAAGAGCGGAAAGAATACTGTTCGAGAGGGAAGGTCGGGAACGGCCAGCATCGGACTTTTGTGCTTTCCGTGCTAGTTCAACGTCCCTCCTCCACAAGCCAAAAAAGTCAGTGAAGGTACGGGTAGCTTTGATCTCTTTAACAAGCGTTGGCAATTCGTCGTCGTGCAACAAGGCTTGCAACATCTCCCTGAGCTCCTGATACCGCTGGTCAATGGTTTCCTCGCTGGCACGAAAGAGAGAACCCTTCTTGGACAGCTTTGGTATGTATTTATGAATGTCCAGAGCAACGTTACTGGGGTCTGGACCGAAAGGAAGTGACTCCCAGGAGGCAGCTTGGTCACTATGAACATAGACTCCGTTTTTCTTGACCCCTTTGCCAGCGGCAAGGCGGGTGCGCTTTTCTCTTGCTGCACGGGAGTACGCGACTTCGAGACTTTCTTGAAACCATAAGCAATCTTCCCATCTTCTCCAGACTACGTATTCGCTACCGGGAACGATGGATTCACCGTAGATGCAGAAACCATAACTGCTACTGCCCCCTATGATGAAACATTAGGATAGTGAGCGTTTGCGAGTCAGTAGAAGTGCTGACCTTGCTTCTCCGGAGGAAGCAGTGTCACGCGGAAGTTGACCGGCGCTGGTCTGAGGACGGCTCTTTTCCAAGCCTAATATTTATGAGCAGGGGTGTCAAGAAAAACGCTGAAAGACCCACATCTGTAGAAACTGGTTCCGATGGTAACCCATACGCGCCCTGGTGTTTGAAATTTAGCAGAGCTAGCACAATACCACGCGACGGGCACACATACAACAAGCATGGTCAGGAAAGTAGTTCAATAGGTGTCTGATAAACGGATTGACGAGGATGAGACCCAGATATGTGCTTGGTGTTACTGGTGCGACCAGCTTGGGCCGCTGAAGATCCGAAACAGGTGGTGAGCTGGGAGACCACGGTACCCCCTCGAGACAATAACGGGAAGCCTGTGTAAATTAATTGTAAGCCGTGCAATGCGCATGATAGTAGCACATGGCCAACCTGCACCGATAACGGACAAAATGTGAGTGTCAAGTAAAGGCGTCAAGTAGGGGGATGATGGAGGGAGGAAGAAGAGGTTTTGTGTCAAGGATCGGTGCATGTTTCTGTACGGACGCAGTCGGTTGGTCCGTGCAATTGTCTCGAGCAGTTGCCCGATTTATCTTACACAATAAGTCCACCCTAGCCGAGCATTCCTCAAACCTTGTAATCTTCCCTCGCCAAAGTGCAGCTAATTGTTCTCAGTCTCAGTATGTTTACAAGGTACAATTGTCAGATAACGCGTCTAGATTACTAGGCACAGGTCACTCGGAACTGCCGTTCAGCAACGCCCTCACCGTTTCGTCGTGTATTCCCCTCGACGCTGTGCGGCCTTCCTGCAGCCTTGCCAATCCGTTCTGGATACTCTCAACGTGGACATGGAGGGGGACCTTGCCCCCAAGTAGCCCGGGAGCGGCCACTCTTTCCCGAAGGACCTCCAGATCGTCGCTCATGGTGTGCAACGCTAGCTGCGTAGCCTTGACACGTGCAACGGCCAGCTTTCTACATTCCTCGAGGCCATTAAGCAATGCTAAACGGTCCCCGTAGCCTCGCAGAGCCTTCTGGTTTCCCCCTAGCCTCGTCCAGAGTTCGCCGAGGAGTTCCTCCCTCTCAATGGCAGTGTGCTTGTCTTCTCGGGTAATCATATCTTGTAGTACCCCAATGTCCGCATCCAATTGTTCGAGGTTCTGCGAAGAAACTTCCGCTTCGAGTACAAGCTTCTCTATGGCTCGTTCCGATTCGTCCATTGCAAGAGTGAATGCTTCGGCGATAATTTCTTCTGCGGTGGGCCCTAGTTTCACTGGCGATATGGCCCGAAGCAGCCGCGAGGGTGCCTTGTTGTGTGCACCCTCGATCGTAGCCATTGCATAACTATTCAGCGCCATCACTCTATATAGCCGTTAGCCCGGATAGCCAAAAAAACAGAAAGCCACGCACTCATCTATGGCACCGACGACTTTTGCATTTAGTTTGCTCAACCCTCGACCAGTTTTCTTTGCATCCCTACCAATCGTACGAAGCATTTCTGCAATATTGTCTTTTGACTTCAGGTCGCTGTAGCGTACAAGGAGCGCGAGATCCTGGGTGGCCATCTCTGCCCTCAGAACGTCGATAGACAATTGTGAACCTCCCGTGGATTCCTCGACCAATCGCTCAAACGCAGAGCCTTGTATATTGACAAGCTTCTCAAAGTCTACGGAGGGCACCGGTTTCCAAGGAGCACACAGTGGGCTTTTAGAGACTCCCGGCACTGTGCATAAAGGGGACAACGCCATCTGGAGTGTAGGGATCATGCATGATATTAACCATGCAAACAGGTATATGAAGAGTAACCATGAGAGTAACCACGAGACTGGTCTCCGCATTTTTTCGACTGAGTCTTTGACGACATCAAAGGCGCATGATGCGGTAAAGCGAGCGCTATCTATGATCGCATCCTGGAGAACCTCCGTCTTCAGGAGAGGGGGTTTCTTGTGTTCTTTGACGGAATGAGCTCTAGATGGAGTTGGGGAGGCCACGAATGTGGTTTTGGTCTGAACACGGCGCTTCTTGCGCCTAAAGACGGTGCGGGCTGCTTGGGAGCCGCTTGTGCCGGAAGTTGTTACCTCGCGTTGAGAGGCTTCCTCAACATCCGAAGCGTCCTCCCAATCTCCTTGGACATCATTGGATGCCTGCAGGTTCAGTGTCATGAGATGTCATGTTGATGGATGGCACGCGTACCCCGAGGTCGCCGTTTTCCTGTGGCTGATCGAGGTCCTTGGCGGACAACTGCATGAGTAAAACTGTCGTGCTCAATTGTTCAGAGGCTCGAACTAGTGGTATAAGTGATAGCAGATTTGGCTTTGAAGGGCTGAGTTATGCAAGTAGAGGCGCCGACTCAGGGGGGGCGTGTTTACCAGCCTCATGGTACTCTCCTGCTGCCATTGAAAATTAACCAGCGCACGGACCAGGCTACTGCACGGTATGCATGGCGAGGTCGTGTAGGACTTCATCCTGTCACAGACAGCAATTTGGACCTTGCTGGGGAGTCTCTGATTAACTTTTGGTGTTGGCATCCTGCTCTTTTCTTTTTTAAACTCTTTTGTTCATGGTGAGCATAAGCATTTGTAGGTGCTCAAGTTGTACTCATACTATGAATCAAAGCTCTGCAAGTAAGATTGATTTTGCCATTGATGGGTACTGGCTATGTAACGATTGTTACACCCATTTATATCACTGTCTGGCATGCTGCAGTACAGCTTGAAGTGGTCACAATGCGTGGTGTGTGATAAGAGACTGAGGGCAACTAGCCAAGTGTGGGATCAACTTAGGACGACTCTGCAGTCCACTGTGAGTAACCAAGGATGATATTGAAGGTGAATAGTGAAGATACAGTACCTGCAGTCCACTGTGAGTAACCAAAGAGGCTCAGAGTGGACTTGCAGAAAGATGTGTGCTTGAAGTAAATACTGGTAAACAACTGGCAAGCCACATCAGCCACATTAACACAACACAATGGATGCGCTCTAGAGGTGCACAATGAAGCAACAAAGATGGGAAAAAGTGGGAACATATGAAATCAAGTATGGAGAATCTAATGAGATAGAAAATGATCATGAATAGAGTGTGAAATCACCAAACCTAACAGTGTGTGCATTCTGCTCTGGGACCTGCACGATCACCCAATCCTTACCAGGCCTCATACTTGTGGGTGCGCCACTACTACACGGACAGGGTAAGCCCACATTCTTGTTGGGCAAGTCATATTGATTCTGCATGAGATGAGATGATCGTTGAGGAGTGAACTAGGTTCCATAAAGGTATGCTGTCGATCGATCAAGGCGATGACCGAACACAAGTGCGGGGTGAGAAGTGGTATGGGTGAGGAGATAGGAAGGTGCAACATCAGCCATGCAAAGGACCCCTGGTGATGCTTCCCCTCACCATCACACATCTACTCAGTTTTGGGAATTCATGCGGAACTTAGTTGGGTGGGTTTCTCACCAGACAGACGTAATAACCCTTTTACATTTCTAAATGTTTTTCTCCTGAATTCCAGGGACACCCTGACTGATTATCTGATATATAAAATCATTTACTGATACCGGAGGTGTCCGTCCTTAGAAGATCTATTGAACAGTGGGAGCCCCGATCTTCCACAAAGAGATTACGGCTCACGTTTGCATACCAGCGCCATGGAGTGACTTCTGCCATACACATGCCTCGAGGCTTGCGGGATTTTGCGCAGTTTACCCAATGAACGGACAAACAGGCTGCGGCGCGTCTACAACCCGATCAGGCGAAGCTGAGTTCATGGCCTGGACAGACCAATACATCGTGAGTCATCTGGAGATGTACCATTGTGGAGACGTGGTTGGCTCCTGCATGTACTGATGAGCTTTCAGATCACAGACTCAACTTATGCTGGGAATATCATCCTCCATGTACACGGCATCACGAGTTCTGGGGCAGGCGCGGAAGTTCGCTTGTCATACATCGCATTCAGCCATATTGATATGAAGTTCGGGTCCACATATTCCATTGGAAGTTCCAAATATTCTGTGTCACGCCCTAGTCTGGCAGGCAGCTTGATGCCGGGATGACACGTTACCAAACCATACAAACGAGGAATGGTGATTCTCGGTACTTTCAATATATGGCGACTAGTGTGATGTCTGCGGGTCGGGCAAGCCTTCTTCGAGGCTATAAAATGGGCAGCGACTTGCGAAGCCCCCCTCGTCCACAAACCTCCTACCACATCTGTTGTAACCATGTCCAAGAACGCCCAACTTGAAGCTAGATATTACCACATCCTCTCAGTTGCCGCTGGCAACGCAGCCCTCGCAGGTGTCGGCCCTATTCAGCCCACCTTCCAGTCTGTTCACATCGATGCGACTATCAATATTGTACGACTGTTTCTTGTCTCCATTTCGAACGCAAAGCTCACTCCGTCGGCTGTAGTGGCACTTCGAGCAACAAGCTGAGCCTGGTGTTTTCCGGCTCTCCCTTAAAGACTCCTATCCGTACACCGGTGTGGATGTTGCTGCGAATGTCATTGCTACCGTTGAAGAGGCAGAGGAAAAAGTATGGAACGTCCGATACTGGGATAGCCAGGAGGCATTCTCGTGAGTCCTTCCTAGTGGTCCCTGTGCACTGCTAAGCCATTCTTATCCAGAATCGACCTGAACAGTCAGATTCGGCCTGCCCGCGCATGGACTCTTTCTTCCGACAAACCTGATGCCAAGGCAATTGGTTTCTCCCTGACCGAGACTTGAGGTTATTGACTTGTGTCACAGATCGTGATCGGCACCTACGAGGTTGTGCCCGACAAGTCTCAGCTGTTCAGGATCGTGCAAGTTCAGGAGTAAGCCCACATGGATGGGTATTGTAAAGGTGTCCACAAGTACCGTGTCTCGATGTGATTGTACAGTATCGAAAGTTTTGAACGCTGAATGTAAAGATGACGGAGTGTTTTACTGATCTATGTTCACATAGCGAGAGGAAATGCTGAGAAGAACTATTTAATTCGGATCCATTGCAGAGACAGAAAGGGGGTATTTACACACCGAGCTTGATGGCGCGTAACGGTATAGTGCATAACGTATGGCTACAAATGATGTAAACAACACGTCTTTTCAACTCTGGTAGTGTTCTAGTGAAAAATGAAGCCGAACACTACTTCTAGTGACACGAGCCTGCGCACTGCTCCAGTAATTTTGTGGGGTCTTGAAAGACCCTTTTACTATGACAATCATGCCATTTCTATATCTCCGTCCTCGTCATCATCACTGACCTCTTCCCATCCCTCATCATTGTCATCCTCTTCCGCAGGGGATGGGTGAATGCCAAGTGAATCCAACGTTCCGATGAGTTCCTTGACATGTTCGAGCAGCGGTATGTCCGGGTGCCCTTGAGAAGTATGCAACTACAAGAAATGACCACGCGTCCATTCCCCGACAAGAGTAAGGACCCACCGTCTGACATGTTTCCAAGCAATCCCGTGCGTCCCTCGCCATATCCTGCCACTCCAACTGCTGTCCGTCTTCACCCAGGTCAGCGGCAGCAGCAACGTCCCCGTCCTTTATGCGTTCGGCGAGTAGCCACCAAGCCCAGCCCATGAGGTACCACCCCTCAATGTTGGCGTCGTCCGTGGCGAGCACGCCTTCGAGGAGGGCGAGCGCATCTGGGTATGCGCTGCACTCGAGCAACAGCTTTGCACGCGCGATGCGCGTCTGGACGGGTAGCGCGTTGAGCAAGAGGAGGGCGTGCGACCGTGGGTCGGCCGCGTCGTGTACGGGGGGCGGCGGGAACGTCCGGAGGGCTTGGAGGGCCTCGTCTGGCTTTTCCTGTGAGAGGCGCGCGCTCGCGAGGGTCTGGAGTGCTTCGAGGTTTTGTGGGTCGATTTGGAGCGCGTGAGAGAGGAGGGCATCGCACGTGCTTGAGGCGGCGGGGTCGACGCTGCGGGCTGGCGTGTCAGAGGTGGGCGATCGGGTGAGGGGCAACTGACCATAGATCGTATTCTGGATCCATCCATATTTCTACCATGCCGAGGTAGGCGCGGATGATGTTTGCCTTGATCTCTGTGTCGTCCTCTTCGGGCGTGCGTTCGGTCGAGACGGATTTTCCTTTGAGTTGGGTCTGAAGGAGATCGATTGCGGATTGATAGTGTGCGAGGGCGGTATGCGGATCGTCATCAGTGAGCTGTGCGAGGTAAAGATGTGCGGACGGTGGTGGAGGCGACGGCGCATCCGGATGTGGGGGAACTAGGGTGAGATATATCTATTGCAGGAGCTGAGTGCATCCCATCGCAACGGAGAACGTTGACGTACTTGTTTTGCATCATCGACTTCCCCTGACTCCAAAAGAACGACCGCAAGCATCTCTTTTGCCTCATTTTTTTCAGCAGGAGTCGCATCCTCCCTGGCAAGAACGCGTTCGGTGAATTTCCGGGCGAGGGAATAATCACATTGGACGATGAGGTCCTGTGCTTTTGAGAGCAGGGAAGAAACTGGCGGTGATGATGACACCGACGTAGTCCGGGCAGCCTTTTTTTGTTTTGTCCTGGCGCGGCCCATCGTCGAGGCGGTTGTTTGTTTCTAAAGCCTTTGGTAAACAACACTTCGGGCCGAAGATGCCGAGATATCAGAATCAGATGCTGAGTGGGATTCAGAAACGGCTGGGAATTTGGTCATGGATGGTCTCCATGATAAACCGAGGACCGCACTAACGACCTCGGACTGTCATGGAGATGTCAATCACTGATCCGACTCCGATTGATCAGCTACCGAATCGGCTTTGATCCATATCTTTCACTCGTTCTCTCACCATGGCCACTGCAAAATCAGGTCGCATCTTGTTGGCGTACTCTGGTGGTCTCGGTCTGTCCATCTCACAATTGCCGACGATAGCTGATCGACGGATTGTTAGATACCTCCTGCATCCTCGCATGGCTCGTCGAGCAGGGATACGAGGTGTATGCCTTCATCGCTGACGTCGGCCAAGAAGAGGCAAGCACGCGTTCACACACCTCATCTTTAACGCTCACAAGTCACACAGGACTTTTCTGCTGCAGAAGTCAAGGCGTTAAAGTCCGGGGCAGCGAAATTTTTCAAAGAGGTACCTTGTTCGGTTCCCTAAATCACACCATGTTTTGATCGATCAAAAAAGGACTTGAGGCGCGAGTTCGTTACCGAACTGATTTACCCCGCTGTCCAAGCCAACTGCATCTACGAGGTTCGCGTCTTCCTGTGTCCATCGTTCTGATCGTCATCCCAAAAATAGAATGTATACTTGCTCGGGACCTCACTTGCCCGTCCAGTCATCGCCCGCGGCATGATTGCTGTCGCTGAGCGAGAAGGATGCGAGTCAGTAGTGAGAGCACACCGTCATCCGTTCTCTCACTAACGTGATTGCAGCTACGTTGCACACGGCTGCACTGGCAAAGGAAACGACCAGGTCCGTTTCGAGCTCGCCTTCTATGGTCTCAAACCAGACATCAAGGTCATCGCCCCTTGGCGTCTTCCAGGTATGCCTCTCTTTCTCTTCCACCGCGATCCGCGCACTCATCCGTCCGTCGTCAGAATTCTACAACCGTTTCCCCGGTCGTCAAGCCCTCCTCACATACGCAGCCGAAAAACAGATCCCCGTTCAGCAAACCGCAGCCAAGCCCTGGTCCACAGATGAAAACCTGTTCCACATCTCCTACGAAGCCGGCATCCTCGAAGACCCTAACACGACCCCTCCCGAAGACATGTGGAAGCTCACTCAGTCCATTGAAAACGCCCCAACCGAGCCTGATCGCATCACCATCGAGTTCAAGGCCGGTCTTCCCATCAAGGTCACCACGACCGACAAGACGCACACCGATCCGGTCGAGATCTTCCTCGAGCTGAATGCGCTCGCGCGCAAGCATGGGATCGGCCGGATCGACATCGTCGAGAATCGCTTCATCGGCGTCAAATCCCGCGGATGCTACGAGTCCCCTGGGGCAACCATCCTCCGCGCGGCGCACGTTGACCTCGAGGGGCTCACCCTCGACCGTAACGTCCGCGCGCTCCGTGACCAGTTCCTCACCGTCGCGCTTAGTCGTATTCTCTACAATGGCCACTTTTTCACGCCTGAGCGTGAGTTTTTGACGAGCGCGATTCCGGCGAGCCAGCGTACCGTGAACGGGGTCGTGCGTCTCAAGCTACTCAAGGGAAACGTGATCGTTGAAGGACGGTACTCGGACGAGGTGAGACGGTGTGTTCGTGTCCGCGACTTGCTTTGACGGCATATCAGGGTCTGTACGACGAGCAGCAATCGTCCATGGATGAACTCGGAGGATTCGAGCCCACTGATACGACGGGGTTCATCCAGATTGAGAGCATCCGCATCAAAAAGCACGACCTCTTCCTCATTCTTCATTTACGCATGCTGAACATTTCTTTAGGTGGGCACAAGCAAACGCCCGCAAGGGTCAGGCTGGCGTCGAGCCCAAGGATGTGTACGGAGCTCGTATCTAAAAAAAACGTGTGGAGACAATGAGTCGCTTTACCGAGAATCTTGTATATATCAGATTGGATATACATGTCACAAACATGGCATCAGGGTGAGAGAGAAAGGGGATTATGACGGCGTACATGGTGTCATCCGTCTCAAACGCGAGTACTAACGGTTCTTAGTGAGCGACGTGCTCGAGCGGAAGATGCGCGTCCGGACACTGAATGGGAGCAACGCATGCAAGCAGACCTGCCAAGCAGTCGCTAACCTGAAATGGCCGTGGTTTGCAGTAGCTATGGATGTAATCAAAGATGCCTCACACCTTGGATCGAAGTTAAAGCTTGACAGACTTCCCGTCCGGAGCCCTCGATTACATATTCAGCATCTTGCAATCGAGAACCTTATTGTTGAGTTTTCGAACTAGGTTCTGGGTAAGATCAGTTAATTCTTCAAGACGGTTATTAGTTCACTAATTGGTAGACACGACCAAGCAGGCATGCACCAGCCTACGACACGGATCTAGCTGCGTTAGCGGAACATGTAAGCGCTCAACGGGCCAGCCCTGGATCGCCTCTAGCAAGAGTTGGATCGCCTTTCCCTTTCAACAGTACTGCTATTCTTTCCACAGACCACTGAATGGCACAGAACAGAATACTATGGCCGCCCCGTCCGGATCATACGTGAAATCAAAAACAACGTTTACCTGGAGGAGCCCACAACGAGGACAGTGTTCCATCTGGCACCTATAACCAATCCCTTTTCCCAAACCTATGCTCGTTGTATTGGGAATACTCCGCTGCATTTCCTGCACTGCACGTTGTCGTCTCATCCTAATTCCCGCGCCTACCCTTGGACATGGAATTTTGGGGACCGTTCCCCCCGTATGAAGGAGCTCGTAGTTCGCGGCCCTTGCTGTGCGGGTGTAGCAATTTCTCGTCAAGTTTGTCACTGGCAAAGTCTTCATCGGGTGGAATGTCCACGTCGCCTTGAACTTGGGTACCATTCGGCACCTCTCCGCCGCCCCTCACCTGTTGTTCACGGCAAAGGCAGACACCATCAACGCTGTCTCGCACATGCGCTCAAAGCTGGTCTTTTCTAGCTTTGGCGGATCTCCACATTCTCTCCAGATCTGGACACCGTCACATTGCTTCTTTCCCGTATCCAGCTTCCTGCGACCAAGACACTCGCTGTCACTTTTTAGACCATGTGACGAAACACGTCGTCCAAGCATCCTGAGCTCCTCCATTCGTCATCTCTATCCGCTTGGACTTCACCCCTGATGGCGGTCCGACTTTACGCGGCAAAGACGCGAGTCCACGACGAGCGTTAGAGGACTTCCCTCCTTGCACAGCCCTTTCCGAGCTCTGTCTGTAAGATGGTAACCTTGGTTGGCACGTGAGCCTGACCTCGCGTCACCCCGCATGGAAAAATTCACGATCAGCAATAGGTCGGGTTGGGGGATGGCGGCGGGATCACACTCATTGGACTGGTGTAACTCTTGCGACAGCGTCCGTCTCTCAAGAGAGTTTGCCTCGCGATCGACAAATCCACGTTCACTGAGATCCCAGAGGGATTGGATGTGTCATTCTCCTCGTGGAAATAGTGTTTGTAGACTCGTTCATTGTGGCCCGAATCTGTCCCAGGTCTGCCTTACTGCACACAAACTAGACCCCTGCATGTTTAGAGTCTGGGATATATATGATAATGGGTTCAAGAAGACGCCCCTGTCTATATGGAGAATGGGCCGAAGGGTGTCTGGGGTGGTGTCCGCAAATGCAAAAGCCAAGTCTCTTTTGCCGTTGCTTCATGCGGGCATCGTTTTAAGCTAGACAGATCGCTACAGAAACAACATCCTCCTTGGCACCAATGGATTGGCGAGCTGGCATCAGCTGAGGTTCACAGAGAGAAGGGCGGCATATACACAACCCATTCACTGAAGAGCCACTACGGCTCAGGAGCTCAATGCACTCGTGCGCAACCACGGCATCAGTCGGATCGCAGCACACCTAAGGACGCTACTGGAGTGTTTCATGCCGAGAGGATCTGCGATACGACGGGGATCGAGAGAATCCGTGGCTAGGTTGGCACAAGCAAGCATCGAGCCTGCGTGAATCTTGTACTTTGTACTCGTAGGCGTATCGCGAACAGCATCAGTGTCAGAGACGATGACGGCGCACATTCGCGCCTTTTTAAAATGACTCAATCAAACCACCCAGCCATGCGCATCGCCTCCCCAAGTCCATCCCATTCGTCGCGTTCCTTGACATGTCCCGAGGATGAGGCGACGCTAGCCATCCCAATACCATCAGCCCGGACACGCGCTTTTCGACACGCAAGCTCAGTCGCAAACCTGCCCAACCGTCTTCAGAACATGCTTCACATCAGACACAAGCGACGCACCTCAAACACTCGTCCAGCCGCCAGCGAAGCCCCACATCCACCGACGCCTTGGTGTCCTCCGTCCCAAGACCAGGCACATAGGGCGGACCGGGAAGCACCCGCCGACTGAGGGCCCAGATCATTCCTGCCACAAAGGCGGCGTGGGCGCCCTCCTCATCCAGCTCGGCCTCCTCCCTCCGCTCCGGCTGGGGCGTGTCCCGCCCCCCATGCTCGTCCTCGTCCTCTTCGTCATCCATCGGATGGAACGACTCCCCGCTCGGGCGTGGGGCACGCTCCTCGTGCTGCGTATAAGCGGTGTCCCGCGAGGCAAACGAGCCGTCGACAGCGGCCCAGTAATCTGAGGCTGAGCGGACGCTCTCTGCGCCGTCCCACGGGCGGGTTCCATTGGTCGTGTTGGACGCGCTGTGCGTGTGGCCGAGGTCGGTGCGGTCGGTGGCGAGCTGGGTCCAGCCCGAGCTCTGGAGGTACTCGCTGGTAGGGAGGCTGAGGAGGGCGGCGCCGTCGCGGCCGGCATTGAGGACGAGGAGCGCGTGGGGGGCGGCATGGCGGGCGAGGGAGAGGAGGATAGCGCGAGGAGTGGGTATGACAGTGGGGGCGACGGCGGATTGCGCGGTCGAGGGGTAGATAAAGGTGGTTGTAGTGAGGAAGATGACATCGGCGTGGGGGATGAGCTGTGTACGGGTCAGCTAGGGGCTGAGGGGGGATAGGGGACGGACCATCTCGACGCCGTCGCGAGCGCGGCGGCCAAGGTCGACGGAGATGACACAATGTGAACGCCATTTGCGTTCTCGCGCAAGGCCGTCTACACCGAGGAGGTTGGATATGGTGGTGCGCACGCTGCGACCTTCGAGGTGGAGCCAGTCGAAGGGGGCGGGTGAATTTGGGCTGGGGGTGGGGACTGCATATGCATGGGGTGAGGGGGGCGAGGTGTAGGTGGGTGGTGCGGTGCCTGGACGGGTAGAGATGGATGGACGGGGGGCTGCGAGGGTGTTTGGGACGGGAGAGGATTGTTGTTCTCTGGGAACGGGAGGGGTATTCGATTGCGAGAGACCAAGGTAGTTTTCTGGTGCGAGGACGGGACCAAGCAGGGCGATAAAGTCCTCATGGGAGACCTCTGGAAGGGGGTTGTGGTTGATGACGGTACGGGTGTCAGTGTCGCGGGCGTGGACGACCCAGGCAGAGGGCACGCCGAGGCCCGGCCAGATTTTGCAGTATTTTGTGCGGACACCAAGGGCCTCGAGGGAGTCGCGAAGACGGATGGCGTCTGGGTTGCCGCCTACGGATGCGATGAGCATGGGTTCCACTGCGCCGATCGCGGGGATGGTCGCTGCGAGCTGGGCG
This sequence comes from Phylloporus scabripes, assembly GCA_038090435.1. Classification (NCBI taxonomy): domain Eukaryota; kingdom Fungi; phylum Basidiomycota; class Agaricomycetes; order Boletales; family Boletaceae; genus Phylloporus; species Phylloporus scabripes. Next base: position 1,526 of record JBBPMS010000361.1, on the reverse strand, counting down.
AGGAGTGCGAGGACATGTGGTGCAGCGCCGCCGCGGGAGGTGAAGACGGACTGGGCGCGGGACGAGGAGGCGGGGAGGGGATGGGAGGGGAGAACAAGGGTGTGAGTGAGGAAGAGGGCGCCGGTGGCGAATATGCGGAGTGGAGGAGCGACGACGACGGGGAGGATGGTGTCCCTTCGAAGACGGGCCATGGTAAGAAACAAAGAAACGTAATAATATTGGCATCTAACACCGATGACCTCGATTACTCGCATGCTGGACGAGTCATCGGCCAACTCGACCTGGACGCTCAGGCGCTGCGACCGCACTGCAACTTCTGTTTCTCAGCCATCCTATATGGATGTCACATTAGAGCTGAATTGACTGTCGACACGTGGGCTGTGGTTAGGCGCAGATGGGCTGGGTTCAATAGTGTTGTCCAGTTAGATGACGAGCACACCGGCGCGAGTATATCATACTCGCTAGTCGAGATGATGGATGGGTAGGATACAATATCGTACCCATTCGTGACACTAAGCTAGAGGATCTCAGGCGACTTGCACGAATTTGATGGTGCTGTGCAAGTTCCATCTTGGGACCATTCCTTCGTCCTACCGTCCTCCTGCAAAGCGAGCGAACAACGTTCACGTCTCATCCTTATCCATAACTCTCACTCACTATGGAGGACGAAAACCTTCGCGAGAAATTTGGACGGTTCCGAATTCTCGTTGTCGGCCGAGCCAACGCGGGTAAAACAACCATTCTCAAGAAAATCTGCGACTCTACCGAAGACCCAGAGATCTTCAACAATCGAGGAGAAAAAGTATGGTCTTCTTTCTGGGTTTGTCTAGCTAACCACTGATGGTTTGTGATCAGATTGATCGTGCACAGATCCAGGAATCCAGAGAGGTGCGCGCCAGTCGCAATATTAGATCCCATTGCTCATGTGTCTCAAGCGCGGAATACATGACATTACAAATGAGATGGTCTTCAAGAGCAACCCAGGCTTTGTCTTTCATGACTCGCGCGGATTCGAGGCCGGCCGCATAGAAGAATTTGAGCAGATGAAGGACTTTGTTGCCGAACGTGCAAAAACCATTCACCTCAAGAAGCGTATTCACGCTATATGGTAAAAACACACAACAGCATCCACACATAGTACACTGAAGACAGCTTCTTACTGATAGGTACTGCATCTCGATGGATCAGTATCACCGTGCTGTGTTGAGTGCCGAGGAAAAGTTTTTTGATCAGTGCAACACGGGAAATGGTAAAATTTGCTTTACTGTGCCTGACATCTCAATCACCTTTAAATTGCAGTGCCTGTGGTAGTTGTGTTCACAAAGTGTGATGCACTGTTGCCTGTAGCTTTTGGCAAACTCAAACCGGATGAGAGGAAGTTGTCTCGAGAAGAACAGCGCATAAGGATCAAGGAGTATGTAGCAGAGATGTTGAGGAACAACACTGCACAGGAAAAGCTGAAAGCAAGAAGGTATCCTCCAAAGGACTTTGTAGAACTGGAAAGTGAGTATAATCATGTTTTTTGT
>JBBPMS010000359.1:5354-20147 GCA_038090435.1 Phylloporus scabripes | reverse complement strand
CTACCAAAATGCTTAAACCTATCACTGATTCAGCTCCAGCTATTGAAATAATATAAATACTGAAAGTTTGTCCGTACTCTCCATTGCCAAGTACGATTGAGGTAAGCTACAACATTCGACATATCTGGTGCTCCAACAGCATATCGCAAGATGCTAGCGTGCGTTATATCATAATAGGCTGCGGGACGATTGGGTATATGTTATAAGGCCGTGGAAAGAATCATGGTCATGAAGTAAGAAAGAATGAGGGTGTACGTTGCCAAGGGTCCGCTTCAGCGTCCATTTGTCAGACCTGTCAAGGAAACGATCAACATTTGTCGACCTATCAAACCATACGGGGAACACACGAACCAAACTCAATTCAAGTGTCCAGACCCTTCTTGCCCATAACTTCACAGGCAGAGTGGGTTCACCAGGTTGTGCTAAATCCACCTCTAGGCCATCCCACCAACACTTGCGCTGATAGGAAAACGCATCAGTGAGAAAGGTAAGCACAGAGATATAGAGCCTACAGCAGGTTTTCGCCAAAACAGGAGGAGCTTTTGGGCTGTCGCCATTTGGTTATAGTCGATCGTGACAGGACGTTCGCCAATTGGTGTAGGTGGATGATGTACGATGCCTGTTTTAAGTAACACGAGTGCTATAGACGATATACAACACCGGGAGGGCTCCATGGCGCGGAAGCCCCACTCATCGTCACGGTTGAACCCACTGATAAGCCGTCAGGGAATATGAACAGCCACATCACGTAATCAGGTTCACCTCATGCATAACATATCAATGAGGTGTTGCTCGGCGATATTGTTCTCCTTGTGAACATTGCGCTGCAGCGCAGTGAATATGTTCCGTTTCTCCATGATGTTCTGTCCACATTGACGTTTGATCTCAAGAAGGGGCGGGTTGGCGATGCCATGTTCGTCGGTGGCTGCGCTACTGTTCTTCGGGGGTATAGCGAAATATTCGAGTTCCTCCCGGAGCACGATAATGGCTTGTTTACTGAGAAGTGGGTTTTGAGAGGCAGAAGGACCAAAGTCGGACGGAGACCCATCCAGGAGATGCTGCTGGGCAGCAAACAGGCCTGGGGAACTTGCAGTCCCATAAAACGTGTCAGCCGCATTTCGGAAGAAATCTAGGACGAATGCAAAGCACTCTGGATCAAACTATGGCGAATATTGTTGAAAGAGGTAAAGACCGGCGCGTAATACCCGAGAGGAGAGAAAACGCACGTCGACTGCGTAGACCTCCTCGTCCTCCTCGTTGTCACCACCGTCTGTGAAGGCTGCGCTTTGTCGGCTGAGGACGAGGCCATTTGGGAAGAGACATAAGAGGACAGATTCAGGAAGGTTCATAATTGTCTCCCTGTCAACTGAAAAGCGCCTGCCGCGTAAGTCGAGGAGGAGCCTTGTGAGCAGCTGAGGCTGCAAATTGGACTGGATCGGGACCTGGTGCTGAGATACCTGAGTTATTGGGGAGGAGGATAAAGAAACCGACGCCATGGTTGTGAGCAAGACAAGTCCGGCGGCGAGTTGTGTTCGTGCTTGGTTGGTCTCACCCAAGCCTCAAGGCGCTTGCAATGAATCGTGTTTGGCCAAAACAAACAACTCATCTCCTTCCGCTCAACTTGAGTGCTCAGCGTTTTCTAACCATATTCGACCATTGGGTACGCTCAGGAGCTGCCCTGTAGCAGCACAGAAGGTGTTTCAAGCTGACATTCGGCCGTCTGAGCCCAGCCGTAAATTGAGGTGTGTGGGCTCGTTTGTTCCTTGATACGCTCCGGTCCGTGTCAAGTAATAAATCTTATTGATCCATCCACCTGGCAGCATTGTTGTATTTGATATTCCACCGCACTTGCAGGTCTCGGGGCGTCTGATGCGCGCACTGCCCTTGATTGGTTCGACAGCCTGACACCTTTAAGGGGCAAAGATTTTCCAATTGTCGGGTATGAGTGTCGCCTCGAGTTTGGATCACGCGCCGCGGCGGGTTGACACGTTGGCCGGGGACACGCTTTTCCGCGAAGAAGGAATCCCAATAATATCAGAAAAATCCAGGTGCAAAAAAACCATACAAGCAGTGTATCCGTAAGCCTCATCTATAAAGCGCACAATTGAGCCCTCACGGAACCCCAACCCTATCTATGAATAACTGCAATAGCGCAACAAGCTCGCCCGCAATCCCCGGAAACAATTAGTTCGCGTAATCACATGTTCAGGGCTTTATAGACCAGCCGCTGGATCAAGACACGAGGGGTAAATTTACATCGCATGATCTCAGGTATCTGCTTACGACGAGTTGCGCTTGATCCGCACCCACTAGTTCTCCGACTTCGACTCCCTTCACGTATACCTTGAATGCGGGCAACTGGTCACGTGTCGTTGTCAATCTCCCCTTCATGATCCTCCCGAGACATGTCGCAAGACTTACATTGCGAATACCTCGTTCCTGGGGGACTTCTCGGACTTCCTCGATATCAAGTCGGTAAAATTGCCCCGCCGGGTTTTGCGCGGCCAACAGGTTATACAGTTGTGTCGTAGCCCGACATGTGCCACACCAGTCGGCCCAGAATTCGATGATGACAGGTTCCGTACCTTTGATCTGGAATGGGAAAATCAATTGTGTCATCGCGTCGCAGACGGAGAAACCTACCACTGTCTCGAAGTCGGCCATGGAAGTGATGTAGATGACAGGCATTTTGAGATGTAGCGGGGTATGTACAAGAGAACTCGAAGGAGTCGGGTTTTTTGTTGACCTTCAACCGCTCAGCTCCTCAAGATTTATACCCAGCTCGCTTGTTGAACACAAGTCCAACAGCATGTGGCACCGACATCTTCATGCATCCCTTTGCGTACAGTTGCTCCACTCATACATCGGGCTAGATTTCCGATCCGTATTGGTAGCAGCATCGCTCTGGGAAAGAGGTACAGGAGAGTGTGAATCATAGCCAGGCGGAACAGGCGTGGCTTCCATTCCGATGTTGTGGGATCATAGCAATGGACTACATATTCCTCCCTTTGATCGTTTGGACTACGAGCACCATTGATGACGCTGCCGTACATTGGTCATTCGCCGACCTTGATTTATTGGGATCGCCGGGCCCCGACCTAAACGAGGTCTGGAGCCGCATCTACATTTCTGCTCCCAATTGCGACAGGCAAATAGCTTTGTACTCGAGTATTCGGCCGTTTGGAACCGAATAGGGCGGCACGATGGCAATGGCTTCCATTCGCCCTCTACTCCACGGCAGGCTGGATATCGCGCACGAAACACGACCAGGGAGGGGAGTCCCCTTGGCCGGCCACAATCATTCTGGACGAATATATCCACCTGCCACGTTGATCGGTTAATTTCACTTGATGTCTCGACCACCCGTGGAACGATTTGATAGAAAAAAAAAACAAACGTTCGAAGTCATATTTAGAAGATCGTCCGTATCTTCGGATGGTCATGCGGAGCACTAGCATGCCGAGGCCCTCATGGTTTCATCTTCGCTTGCCGAGTTTAGTATCGAGACACGCACTGGTGTGCCTTGTTACTTCGTCCTGATGGCGTCTGACTCATTTGCGTACCTTCCGCGCTCACAGCCCGACACAGAAACGGTCCGATGAGTTTGTTATTCGTGCCAGGGCTGAGACCGGCTGTATGATTGTACCCGTTTTTGCAGTTTGAAATTCAGTGATAAGTGATGGCCATGGAAGAGGAACGCTTCGCGTCCTGGCCTCGATCTGTGGAGTGATCAAGGATAAGTGTATCAGATCAATATTTGGGTCCACACTTGGCTTGATCATGATCTTGGCAGATGATATATGATTTTCAACAAAGACATCCACGGGCGCTGCCTTCCTCGGAAATTGCGTGCGATATTGCGAATTAGAAGGCGGTTTGTGTTGTTTCGTCTACGCTTCTCAGAGACCCTTTCATGCCACTGTAATGCTGTTGAGTCAGGCGACTTTGAACACGTCGAATGTGTTCATCATCCTTAATCGATGGACGTGCTACAGGAGACAAAAGCGTCAGAACAGCAGCCCTTTGCCTCTTCCACCCCCTCTGCGGAGATGTATTTAATGTCATATCCACCACGATGGGTCCGTCTTTTCGGAGCCATTATCCACACTTGACGCGCCCCTAGTTGCCTGTCTTCTTTTCGGACTTTTTGGCGCCCCCCTTGTGGCTGTTTTTCCAGGTGCGAAATTTGATCACTCCAAAATGAACAACTGAGCGCTCCACGCAATCGATGAGACTGTACTACTTCAGAACAGCCTGGCGAATGATATTAATAAATCACCCTATTAATAACATGTCGTAGATATAGGCTTCTGATGAGTTGATGGCGACAAATGGACGTGTTTGCTCGTTGATGTGTAAACCGGCGGGTAGACGTGCGCAAGCAACCTGGCCTAGATTATAGTCTGGATTCGATCGTATATGCCTAGTGATGCCGTGTGCGAAAGCCGACTTGCGCAAGCTGGCATCAGAGACGAGGCGTCCCCGTCGGTTGTCCGTGGATTGCGATACATTAAAAAAGAGCGCGAGTGCTGGCAAGATACAAGGGCGGTCCCTGGTGTACCTGTGTACACGACTTTTTGGCGGAAACGTGTTGGTCGTGAGGATCTCGGACGGTTGTCAAGAGTATTTTTACGTACAAGGACCGAGGCTTGAAGCTGAGTTGTGTTAAAAGTAGTGCACTAGACCGCGGGCAAGTAGATTCCATACCGGTCAAACCCACAACGAATTCGCTCGGCTAACGTGCGCCATCATAGAACGACACGGAGATGAAGAGTGCAGCAGCGGGATCGCTGACACATTCTGCAACAGCTGATATGGCATGATTCGATACCATCCTTCTTTGAGACATTTTGTGGATGGGGAAGAATGCACGCATTCCGTACAGGGTGGGGAAGGAAGGGGGGGCAACGTTGCGTTAGAAACGACAGTGCGTGGCGGACGCGTGTGTTTTTCATTGCTCTGACGAAGTCATGACGTCACTATGGGGAAAAAACCGACCGCGTTTGACTCCAGTTTGATCTCGGAGATCCTGACGGTGAATGAGGAGGTGGGGGAGTGCGGGGTTGCGAATGGATAGCATGACGTTTGTGGCGCCACCTCGTATTGTGTACAAAATGCGGAAACCTCGACTGAGCTGGTGGGTAGTGTTTGTTTTTTTCGGCCAAACATGCGCCAAAGGTATGTTTGAAAGTGGTTTGTGTGATGACGTGTGTGTAAGCGGGGTACGGACGGCTCATCGCTTCACTGCCGCCATCACATAACTAGACGAGATCCGAGATGGGGAACCCCATGTGAGCATGGCATTCCCGAGGAAGTCGATCGTTTAGGCATGGGACATGGTTGGAGGTCGTAGTTGCAACCGAAAGCGGGAAATCTGGTTACCTGCGAAGTCCTCTGGGCTATACGTGCATGCGGTGTGGCGCGAACTTTTTGTCGGTATCTCCTCCGTCGGCCAGAGTGTATAATAGTGACCGTCGAATCCAGGCAGCCAAAACATGTAACCTTGGAAGGATCTAGACATAGGAAACCTTTGCCCTCGTCTGCGAATGGCCGATGTGAAACGTTTCGCGGAGAACGGGGTCGGCGATAAGAGGTCTTTGCTTTTGAAAGGGGAATCAGTATCACTGCAAATGCAATCAGACCCACCGCCATGTACTCCTTATGAACTATCCTACCAAATTGGGATGTTTGCAACATTCTGCCATGGGCATCCCTCAGTCCTCTGGCTCAAGGAGGCGCTTGATAAGAATACACGGGTAAGCCTCCCATAAGTACAGACCGGGTAACGTCTCTTCACCGTTGAACAGCCTGAGCCACGGCCTCTCTTTTTGTATGGCACGCTTTGTCCAATACCTCTTCTCGCATGGGCGTTGACAGGGGACGCCACCAACGCGGACCTCGTCCGCAACATCACCCGGGACGCGCATGTAAGAGGATACGCGCGGTATACCGTCGCTGGGAGAGACTATCCCGCGGTTGTCAAGGATGCCGGTGTACGTGTAGATGGCCTGCTGTTAATCCCGCAGAATCGCTCCCAGCGCGCGAAGCTGGACATTTTTGAAGGGGAGATGTACAAGCTCGAGCGGGTCGCTGTCACGGTCGATGCCGATTCGCCTCAGGGCAGGGAAAATCAAGTGGACGCAGATATATATTTATGGAATGGAGATCTGAAGGATATTTCGAGGGAGGGTTGGGACTTGGAGACGTTTGAAAGAGAACGATTGGATGACTGGCTGGAACTGTTTGGCGGGATGGAGCTCGTCGGACAAGACTCGGTTCAAGTATAGCACAAACGTTGGTCACGACAAGAAAGGAAGGCTGAGCCTGCCTGTTTCCATGTGCCTCATGGCTGGACAACACCGTGACCTTGTAGCTTTCTTTTAGACCTAGCTGGGCTATGTCTGAGGCCATTAGCGTATAGTATAGCAGAGCCCACAGAGCGAGCGTTGAATGGGAAGAATTTTTGGTGGTCAAACGGTGTGGCGGATGACGAGTTCCCATCCGGAAGCGCGCTGTTCACACCTTGTCCGTCTCCTTCACCTCGCCGCTCCTTTCAACTACCCTTTCATACCCGGGCAAGTCCAACAACTTCCAGCGAGCGGGTAGTTCCCTCCCTCGCTGCCCACCGTACAGATGAGCTATCCACAACAACATCAGCAGCAGCGCCAGAGTCGGCTCAGCCGCCCTCAACCCCCCATACAACAGCAACAGCCCTATTCGCAGCTGATGTCACAACCGCAGCAGACTTCACCGCCTCCTGGTGCATATTACGCACAACCACCCCGCGCTGGTGCCCCCAACATCACTTTTCAGAATATTGAACGTGGTGACAGGCACGCCATGCTTGACGGCCCTCGTCAACGAACAATGCCTTCTGCGTACCAAAACCAGTTCTCTCCACCCCACCCCGATACAGAGACGGGCGATTTTTTGGACCAGCCCAGGGTGTCCAGGAAGAAGAGTCTCGTTAAACCCGACAGAGAAAAGATCGAACCTGGTCACCGCCAATGGCATTATAGAAGCCGTGTCGAGCAGATGGCAGACGATGCTGGTGTCGGCGTTCAGCCCTCAAGTGAGTGATTTATCGATGGATCATAAAGACACCATTTGTCTGATCCGTATCTGTCATCCAGCTACTGGCAATTTCCCGCAGAACTTGCGCCGTGGCAAATCATTGCTTGCGCGGGAGGAGGATGTACACGAATCAGGACTCTCTGTCTTCAAGCGGGGGGCCACTTTGCGCCGAAAGCGACCCCAGTCCACTCTTTCCACCGCTCCCTTGACCACACAGGACGGCACTTCCCGCAGGTGCCTTGATGGCATCGGTCCCGGACCAAAGGATTGTTGGTTCATCTATTGCTATCTCATCACGTGCTGGATTCCTCCATTTGTACTCAACGCATGTGGTAGGTGAAGTTCATATACCCTCTGTTATATCTTAGCATCGTCACCAGGCATGCGGACACCTGAGCAACAACGTGCGTGGAGGGAGAAAATGGGCTTACTCTTCATCATTCTATCGGAAATGGCTGTTGTCGGTTTCATCACCTTCGGTTTTACCGAAACAGTCTGTGGGACGCCTCCCAATCGATATCACCAAGGTCAAATTAGCAACAGTTCAGTCATCATCCATGGCCACGACTACGATTTTTCGAATTTTAAGCACCCTGCAGCCGGGGAATTTAACGGTTCGACCAATCCACTGATCACTGGTGGTTGGAATCTTGCGTCGAACGATGCCAGTTTCTTGTTTCAGATCGTCAATCAAAATTGTTTGGGCTACATCACTCCTGCCAGTGGATCACCCATCAATGCGACCGGGGAAGATTTGGATTGGTACTTTCCGTGCAACATCTACAACCCGCAGTCAAACTCAGTCAACTCGACCGCCTATGGACAGAGTACTAATTGCCATGTATCTTCCCAGGCTAGGCAAGAATTCGCAAATATGAAGCCCCTTGGACAGGTTTACTACACGTGGCAAGATGTTGCCGCTCCGGATCGAAACCTGGCAGTCTTTGAATCGTAAGATCTCCTGTCTTCCTGATCCACTGTTGACATTGACCCCCGATTTAGCACAGTGCTTGACCTTAACTTGCTCAATTGGCTGAGCACTTCCTATGTCCAGTATCCGTCGCTCTTCGATGAGATGAAGACCCCCAGCGGTGTCTTTAACGGAAAGGACATCAGTATGATGCTCATGCGTGCCGGAGACCATCAACTCGGCAGATGTCTAGAGGACATCGTTACCGTTGGGTTCATTGATACCAACAGCATTGGCTGCGTTGCTTCCGATGTCGTCCTCTATCTTTCCCTCATCTTCATCGTCGGCGTTGTTTTTATTCGCTTCGGTATGGCCGTTTTGTTCGCGTGGTTTTACTCCTGGAAACTTGGCAATTTCCCCCGCGAGACCTACGAAGAACGGATGAAGCGTTCCGAAGAGATTGAGGCCTGGTCCAACGACATTTATCGGCCTGCACCAAGCCAATACAGACCCAACGTTTCAAAGTCAGGTTTGCGCACCGGGAAGAGCAACAAACGTTCAGTACTCCCTTCTATCTCTCGTTTCACTCCTGTCGAGAATGCTCCTAAGGGCCCAAATCCTCGCCCGACGACAGCCTATGGATTGCTCGATGTTCCGAACAAGCAATTTGCGAAGCTTCCAAAGGGATCACCTCCGGACTCGCCTGGCTACCGTTTCTCAAAGAGCACTGCATCAGTTGCCGAACTATCAATGCGTGGACTCTCAACTCGGTCCTCTTTCATAGACACCCCGTGCCCCTTCCCACTTCACAATGTCGTTCCTCAACCTCCCACCGATTTTGAGCCTTTCAACTTCCCCCTCGTTCACACTATTTGTCTCGTCACTGCATACTCCGAGTCCGTAGAAGGTCTACGGACGACCATCGATTCTCTTGCCACCACGGATTATCCCAACAGTCACAAACTTATCTTGGTCATTGCCGATGGTATGGTCAAAGGCGCGGGGAACGCTCTCACGACACCCGACATTTGTTTGTCCATGATGAAGGAGTTTGTCATTCCACCAGATGAAGTCCAATCCCATTCATACGTTGCTATCGCGGACGGTCACAAGCGGCACAATATGGCCAAGGTTTATGCTGGTTTCTACGAGTATGATGATGCCACAGTCGAACGTACAAAGCAACAACGCGTTCCCATGATCCTGGTCGCCAAAGTCGGCAACCCGCTCGAGGCCAACGACGCCAAACCTGGAAATCGTGGTAAACGAGACTCTCAGATTGTTCTTATGGCGTTCCTTCAAAAAGTCATGTTCGACGAACGTATGACGACCTTCGAGTATGAGTTCTTCAACTCGATATGGCGGGCAACAGGCGTCAGTCCGGACCGATACGAACTGGTGCTCTGTGTGGATGCAGATACTAAGGTGTTCCCTGACTCTCTGACGCGCATGGTTTCCTGTATGGTCGTGGATGTTGAGATCATGGGCCTCTGCGGTGAGACGAAGATTGCGAACAAGACCGACAACTTTGTCACCATGATGCAAGGTGAGTATGGGTTATATTCGCACCCAATATCACTGACGCTGTATGTCAAGTCTTCGAGTATTACATCTCACACCATTTGACCAAGGCATTTGAGGCTATGTTTGGTGGTGTGACTTGTTTGCCAGGCTGTTTCAGTATGTACAGGATCAAAGCTCCCAAGGGCGACACTGGCTATTGGGTACCTGTCTTGGCCAATCCAGACATTGTGGAACACTACTCGGAGAATGTGGTCGACACGCTTCACAAGAAAAATCTGCTCCTCTTGGGTGAAGATCGATACCTTACTACCCTATTACTCAAGACCTTCCCTCGACGAAAGAATATGTTCTGTCCCCAGGCAGTCTGCAAGACCATCGTCCCTGATTCCTTCCGTGTCCTCTTGTCGCAGCGTCGCCGTTGGATCAACTCGACCGTCCACAATTTATTCGAACTCGTCCTCGTCCGCGATCTTTGCGGTACCTTCTGCTTCTCGATGCAGTTTGTTGTCGGAATGGAGTTATTGGGTACACTGGTTTTACCGGCTGCTATCAGTTTCACGCTCTATCTCATCATCATCTCTATCATTCCTGGCGGCCCCAACACGACCATTCCGCTTATCTTGTTGGCGTTTGTTCTCGGTCTCCCTGGTATCCTCATTATCATCACTTCACGCAAGTTTGCTTACATAGGATGGATGATCGTTTACCTCCTCTCTCTTCCGGTGTGGAATGGTCTCCTCCCCGCCTATGCGTTCTGGCACTTTGACGACTTTTCTTGGGGCCAAACGCGTCAAGTTGCTGGGGATAAGGGTGGTGGTCATGGCGACAAGGAGGGTGAATTCGATTCTTCCAATATCGTGATGAAGCGATGGGTTGAATTTGAGCGGGACCGTCGCTGGAGGAACGGCGTGCAATCGCGTGACTCGACAATCGAGAAAAGGTAAGGCACCCCGATGCCAGTTCGGTTGATGACTGGTTGATCATGGCGTCGATAGTAACAGGTATTCAATGGCTTCGACTTCGGACATCAACCATCCACCTTCGGGCCCTGACTCGTCGACTTCAGAGTCATCGCCTTCGGTTCCTCTTGGTGCAAGGCAGCGACAAGACAGCACTGGACCCTTGGTGCTCCCTCCCCCACTGTCTAACAGCAGAGTACTTGCATCTGCTGCGTCTGGATCGACGGTCGGTATGTCCCGCTCGAGCGAGGATGTCACCTACATGTCCGACGTGGGTTCGGTTTCCAATCAGCGCCTGGTCCCCAGCCCCCAGGATCAATACAGTGATTATTCTGAAGCTCCGGGACCACGCTACCCCCAGTTTGACGCCCAAGTTGCGCGGGCAGCCGGGACAAATGGCGGTGTCCTTCGCAATGCTACCATATCAAATCATTACCCTGGAGAGACGCAAAATCCGTTCCGACCCTCGGAAGTGCAAGCGGTTGCATATGACGAACAGTATGGTGGGTATATTACTGAGCCGGAAGAGCATATACCTAGTCAACGGCAGTCTCGTGGTGTGAGCTTATCGGACAATGGCCCAGTACCTGGACCGGAGGGCGTGCGGCGAGTCGCAAGATCGAAACGACCACCGTCACAGACTCCCCAGAACCGATATTCACGATCGTCGATGTTCAACCTACCACCTGGGGCAGCACCACCCCAGCCTGGAAGTGGATATGGTTCAGCCTACTGACTGATTATAGTCGGCGAGAGCTGCTGTGTTGCCTGGTGTTGTATCATCCGCTCGGCGACGCTTGTTGGACTGGCTGACGCTTTTGCTCCTGGGACATGCCCTATCATGTGTTAAATGATACAATACCTCGGTACGCTTGCTTCGTATTCCGTTCGCTCCCATGGACACTTTCTTTCTGGTTTCTCGGACGCTCGACACTTTTTTTCCCTATTATCTTAGAACTATTTACTCGCGACGAACCACATTTTGGCATCCTTTTTCTTGGCTTACATGCTGCTTCAAGACTTTACTAGGACACGATGTACTGCAACAGGGTCCAGTGCCTCGCAACTGAGAAACATGGATCCGTGGAGCTAGGGCCACGGGGGCGATGTACCAACAACTTGATACATTGGAATAAAAGTCATATTCAATCATACACAAGCGCCGTACTACTACACAACGAATGCGGCATTCGCCCAACTACTGCAGTTGAAGACCGCTTTCGACAAGTGACTGATCACGATCAATGAAAGAAATAGAGCCTTGGATGAGAAGCGCACCTGCAACGCAGTCTGGTTGGCGCCGATAAGCGGCTTATCAACTTCTTTGCCATTCTTATACGCATGGAAGGTGGGGATCTAAACCGAAGAAGTGGGTCAATGACTCGGATAGACAAGACACGTAAAAACGGACAGATCGGATGCCAAGCTTCGAGGCGAGATCCTGCACGACGTCAATGTTGACGTTGTAAAACTCGACGGCGCCCTCCCTGTAGTGCTGCTCTGCGTGCTTTTCAAAGATGGGCGAGATGGTCTTGCACGGGCCACACCAGTCGGTGTAGAAATCGACGAAGATGAGCTTGCCAGAGTTGCGCTGTGTCGGACGGGTCGGCTGACGTTATGCGGCGATCTGTGGGGGGGAGGGAAATACGTACGAGGGCTTCGAATTCGGCCAGGGACGTGATCGGCTTGACCTTGGTCATGGTGGTGGTGCGGAAACGTGGGGTGGGTGTGATCGGATAGGATTGTCTTTCTTTTCTATCTGATGTGCTGCTCGACCCACGTGACGTTTACTTTTTGTCTTCTTTCTTACCAAGCCGTCCCTCGCACGTTCTCCACGTCAGGAAAAAAAAAGCGGTGGTCACAGCCTGGACTGTAGCGCCCCTCACGCAAGCCAATTCTAGCTCCGCGCCCCTGACGCTATTGGGAACGAGCATCCTGTAAAAAGCGGTCGAGATTGACGCCCAGTTGAATGTTTTGTATGGTGAGGAATGGTCCGGTCTGATATTGACAAGTTGGTTTCGATGCTATCTCGCAGGTGAGTAGGGGCCCCTCCTATCGGTTGGTTAGTGGCCGTAATGCGACGGTGAGACGGCCACATCTTTTTTTGGTCACTTGCGCCCTCTTGCATACACAAGCGCCGTACGTACGACTACATAACGGATGCGGCAGCCGCCAAACTTAACGCCAGCTCAAAGATAGGCCCGGATACGTTCCTACACGAGCGCGATCACAATCAACGGAAGAAATACGACCGTGCACGATAAGCGCACCCCCAGCCCAGCCCTGTCGGCGCCGGCAAACGACCCGCCGACCGCCCTGCCATTCTTGCACGCACAAAAGGAGCGGGGAGCGCACCGACCAAGCGGGTCCATCGCTCGGACACATGGGTCGGGAACGGGCGTCGACGTCGATCCTGTCAAACCCGACAGTGCCATCCCCGGAGCGGTCCTCTTGCGTCCTGTTCAAAGGGCGGGCGAGACCTCCGTGCACGGGGGCGTAGACATCGATGTAGATGCGCTTGCCAGACTCGTGCTGTCGGACGGTATCCGGCGATCTCTGTAGGTACGTACGAGCGCTGCGAACTCGTCCAGGGGCGCGATCTCGTTGACCTTGCCCCATGGCGGTGCTGCTGTCGGGTGTGTGGTCCTTGTCTTATTTAACACACATGAATGGAATAGATTGGGATCAACTGATAAAAGTTATGCTGGGGATAACAGCCTAATAGCCAGCGAGAGTACACATTGTCCTGGCTGTTTGGGACCTTGATGTCGACTTTAATTTATCCTCCAGGGGCAAAACCTTGAAAGGGTTCAGCTGTTCGCCAATTAAACAAATTACATGAGTTGGGACATTCACTGTTTCCCCACTGTCGATGGGCCGACCTTTTTACCAACGACCGAGGCGACCTCACGATCCGTTGCGCGTTGCTCTCCCTACGTGTCTTGAGTCTTGCACAGCCTTTGTTCGCCACGCCAAGACGGTGGGAACGCATCCCTCTTGGGCGCCCACACCGTCCTGTTGGATCCCGCGCCACTGACGCACCGGGTTCGAGACGAGACATCCCCGAGGTCGCTGAACCCGGCACCGGTCCTCGGTTCCCCGGGCGTGCACCCACCCCGCATACCGGCGGGTCTGGCACGTACCCAAGCATTGCAAGTGGCGGTGCAGCCCACTTCCATCGGCGCGAGACCTCGCAGCTCTCGCCCACCCTCCACACCCTCTGGCGCCAGCCAGAGCCCGCTTGTGGTCACTTGGGACCCTCCGCTTGCCCTGCGCTCGCAAGCGGCCCCGGGCAGTTCCTGGAGCCAGACGGCGCTACGCCCTGCCGCCTGCCCTTTATCACATGTAGCATGCCATCTTTCATACGTTCGGTAGCACACATCATTGATGTAACTTCTCTTGATGCCACGGCAATAATCAAAGACCCCCTACGATCATTCTGAAAATAAACGGTTCGGGGCAGTGTATCGTAGACTGGGGAACACGTGTGCTCAGGGCAATCAGCGGGCAGGCGGTGGGCCTAGTCCAAAGGCGGTGGACGCAGTATCCGAATAATTATGCACCTAAAGAACGAGTGGGAAACAGACGTGTAAAAGGAAACGACAGACGCAAAGAACGAGTAAAACCAACGAGCGCGCGCGTTCCGATTCGGAACAAATGTCGGAACCCAAAAGAAAAAAGAATGTGATCCAAAAACGATGCTAGAAGCGATGCCCAGTGAGCGATGATGGAGGATGCAAAAGAGAATTGTCAATGTGGATATAAAAAAAAAACGGATGTAAAATAAGAATGCGAGGAATAGAATGCACGTTATCGCCCGCTCTTCCAGCTCGACGGAGGTGCCGCCCGCCCACGCCCAGCGCCTTTCCCCGGCACTTTGGATGGCTGCGATGACGAGGGGGCCGGCGCAGCGCCCGTCCATGCGCGCGGTCTTGAGCCTCCATGCACGCTCGTCGCTCCATTCCCCGCGCCGCCTGCAAAACTCGCGCGCGAGGAGGATCCAAACGAGTTCCCATAGACGCTCTGCGTGCCCCAGCCCCCTCCATACTCGCTCTGCGAACCGCTGACCCCATAGACCGACGTCGCGCTTGGAAAGGCGACCGAACTGCGCGCCGCCCACGGGTTGGGTGGCATGAGCATGCCCATCATACCCATCGGCATCCCGCCGCCGTACACACTTCCCCCACTGCCGCCACCATACACGCTCCCACCGCCACCATACACCGACCCACCGCTGCCAAACCCAGCATTTGAGCTGCGCTCCCACTCCTCGCCCGCCATCTGCATCGCATGCTGAGCAACCGCCATCTGGTACGCCTGTTTTGC